>QGOG01000921.1:0-12532 GCA_003313185.1 Collybia sp. MG36
AGGTGGGGGCAACAAGAAGGATGCAGGGGAGATGAGCATGATGGGGGGGAGACGAGAGAAAAGTGGGGGCAACAAGAGGGAAGTGCAAGACGAGGGCGAGAAGGAGGTGGAGTTGGTGGGAGCCGAGGCAAGAGGGAGGCGGATGCGAAAAGTGGAGGCAGAGGTGACTCACCTTATCTCCAGCCCTCGTTTGCAAGAGCCAAGGGGGGCGCATGAAAGCGCATGCAGGCCCAGGCCCTGGCTACCTATTTGCGAGTTCTAGCTTGCTCATTTGCGAGTGAGAGTGGCGGCGAAGCAGGGCGGGGTTAGAAGGTTTGCGCCTGTGGGGGCGTAAATTAGTCATGTGCAACTCACTTGAATATTTCCAATGTGTCATCCCCTCCTCCATTTGTGCGACCTACCAGCTGCCATAGTATGAGTGTGAGGAGACCCCCCCCCCCGATTTGAGCGTTGTGGGTGACGATTAAATCAAAAGGTACACCTCCCGTTTGTGGGGGAGGGGGGTGACAAGCATACAGCGCACAACAGGAACAGTGGTGGACTTGAAAGATTTCAGAGTTTTCGCCCCGTGGGCAAACGGTCATGTGCAGCTATTCCCATTATCCCGATACACCACAAAACGAGCGGACGGGCCACCTCAGCATGTAAGTCCACTATTATATTTATTACGGCTCAAATTCAGGCATTGTGTTTTAGTTTTTTTCCTTCAAAGCACGACGGCAAACACTGCCGACAAATGCGACGCTCTAAGCACTTGGAATGATAATAGAATCAAGTATATAGATTGTCTCTTTTGTCAATAGAGCAGTGCAATACACCACTCTGGGACATAGTGGATTTCTAGTTCCTTTGTACATGTTGTGCCTGTATCACCTGAGCTCGGCGTGAAAACAGGTGTCCACTATATCGCGTTTGAAATTATCTACTTGGTAAATCAACAATTAAGGCAGTACCATGAGTATTCAGTGAGATATGAATGAAATGAGTATGGACCTCTATTGTAACCATGTGATAGTGTCCAAGAGCGGTCCATATATGTACTGCAGGGTCCTGGGAAGCGCATATGAAGTGATTCTAGTTGCCAGTATCAATGTACTGTCATCACCACTTCCAACACTCATGCACCTGAGCCATCGCAATCTGCAACCAGAAATACCAACCCCGGAATGACAAGCCAGCGATGCCAACAATGAGGCAACCACATGGGGACAACAAGCCGACAATCCCATGCACCAAAGGACGATGACGGGCGTGTGCAGGGGGCTGGGGCAACGACGCGCGCGTAGGGGGTTAGGACAATGACGCGCGTGCAGGGGATCGGGACAACAGTGCACGTGCAGGGGACCGGGGCAACAACGATGCGCGCAGGGGTATAGGACAACGACGCATGCGCAGGGGGTCTGGACAATGACGCGCACACTGGGGATCGAGGTGACAACACACGCACAGGGGATCGGGATAACGACGCGTGTGTGCACAGGGGACCGGGGCAACAACACGCATGCAGGACGCAAGGCAACGATGTGCGCAGGGGTTTAGGACAATGATGCATGCGCAGGGGGTCTGGACAATGACGTGCGCACGTGCGTGTAGGGGACCAGCGCAACTTCTCTCTATATTTTATGTACAATGTATTATCATAGTATGCAATTGAAATATCTTTGAATTCATCTGGACCGACACATGTTGATTGTGATCAACAACATTGCACATGCATGGATCGGGCCTACCCGAAGCTGGGGCTGAAACCCGTGATCTGAATGGGTAAGGGTTGTGGGGTTTGCAGTGTTGCCCAATTCGGGCACTGTACCCATACCTGTGACACCGCGGGTTTACCTGCACCCATATTGAACCTTAGAAAACACACAGGCTACCTATTTGCGAGTTCTAGCTTGCTCATTTGCAAGTGAGAGCAGCAGTGAGGCAGGATGGGGTTGGAAGGTTTGCACCTGTGGGGGTGTCAATTAGTCATGTGCAACTCATTTGAATATTTTCAAGATTTCAGAGTTTGCGCCTGGCAAACTGTCATGTGCTGCTATTCCCACAATTGACTTTTTTCTCCCAACACAGTGTTCCCCAGTGCACCATTATCCCGATACACCCCAAAACAAATGGACAGGCCACCTCAGCAGTAAGTCCACTATTATATTTTTTACCACTCTGATACTGCTCAAATTCAGGCATTGTGTGTTATATTGTCTCCTTCAAAGCACGACAGCAAACACTGCCAACATGAACGACACACCACTGAATGGAACAAACAAATCACGACCCCCTGCTTGCTCTCAAGGCACCTGGGTGCTGAGCCATATGTATGACTAGTGTTTTAAAGTCTGGTCTGGGGACCAATGTCAGCAACTGGACCTTGAAACACTATGCAGGAATTCCAGGTGGGCTCTGGAATCCCTGTGGAATCACAGGGATTTCACAAATTGCACAATCCTTTGGGGTTGCTTGGCACCCGGTTGACAGCCTGTTGGTGACACGTCACCTGCCATGCCCTTCCTTTCCCCCATCCCCACCTCTAGGGTATAGCATGGGTGACACCACAGGTGGGGGATTCTATACTGAGGCCCGCAACCTTGGGTATGGTCATTGGTAGTGATTGGCATGGGTTTACCATGGTTTTCTCCCATGAGCCGTACATGTACCTGTACCTGTACCTGTACCCGCCAAACATTGAAACAGGGTCTAAGGATGACAAATATGTACTCGCAGGGTCCTAGGGGCTTACCTGTGGGAAAAATCGCACCATAGGTATGGGTACAGGTTTTCTGGTTGGCCAAATCAATACCCGTGGGTAACCCTTACCTGTACCCATGGGAAAACCCATGCCAATCACTATTCGTTGGCCGCAGTATCAGCCATAACCCTGTGGACACGATGGTACTGCAAGTACCATCATGACCAATAGCTGCAGTGCATGGAGCACATGGCTATACCCACAATGCATTTACCAAGTAGATAATTTCAAACGCAATATAGTGGACACCTGTTTTCACGCCTCGGGTGATACAGGCACAACATGCACAAAGGAACTAGAAATCCACTATGTCCCAGAGTGGTGTATTGCACTGCTCTATTGACAAAAGAGACAATCTACATACTTGATTCTATTATCATTCCAAGTGCTTAGAGCGTCGCATTGAGGGATCTTGACTGTATCTGGCTATTGTCTAGCAGATCAGTCAGTGAATACAACTTGTCAGTTTATTACAATGTTGTGCACATCAACTGATGCGGCTGATGTCATACAAGGGGGACACAGGGAGGGGGTCAGCGGGCGGTGTGTCGGCTTGTGAGGGAGGGATGGTGATGTGGAATGGGGGACCTACCATTTGGAACCCCCAGCTCTCATTTGCAAGAGTGGGGGCCCCGGGCACAAGCCTTTGCTCCTTGTAAACAAGTGAGACAAGCAGCAGGACCTGTGGTTTGAAACCCTCTTGTTTGTGGAGTGAGGGCCCGGGCATAAGCCCTTGCTGCTCACAAACGAGCAAAACAGGGTGGAGAGGTGGGGTGGGTATGCCGGAAAGTGAGGGGTAGTGTTGCCACAACTTGGCTTCAGCTCAGCTTACGGCTGCATTCGCTTGACTCCAGCTTGACTTGCGGCTTCAAGCTGGCCCAGTCAGCATATCAATTGCCACACACAAAAAAAATCCACCCCTCCAGATGCCCCCAATTTCACCTCGAAACATCATTGCATATGTCAAATGACATGGCTAATGACATTTCGAGGGCGGGGGCCATCTGGAGTGGGCCAGCCTCGTGACATGTTGAATGGTGGGCACATACCTATTGTGAATCGCATCGTGCTCCCCTGTTTTGCAAGGGAGATGTCACTAGCAATGATGTATGTAGTGCGGGCAGGGGGGGTTGAGGGAGGACATGAGTGTGGGTGCGATCATGCATGAAGGTGTGGCTGAGCCTCCGAGCCTCTGGTTGTTGTGTTTGTGAAAAGGTAAGAGGTTGTCGTGTTTGTAGTCGTGGTTGTGGTCATGGCGAGGTTGAGCAAGAGCTCACCTCTTCCAGGGGAAATGAGCATTTGCCAACTGCAGGAAAGAGATAAGGTGGCCGCCAGTGCTCTTGTGTTGACGTGATGCTGATGAGATCGGACCGTCCCCGACTCTTGCTTGTGAGGGGGGAATTACAATGACTAAGGGCAGCAATGAGGGCAATGATAGGCAATGGGTGTGATGGGCATGGGGAAGTGCTCAAATCGGGAGTTATGAGGAAAAGCAGTCATGTTTACTGTCAAACTATGAGTTGGCGCCGCAGTCGCATTGCTGTAAGAGTATTCACAGCCCGACTTGGCCGACTCCGAGCAGGCAACTCAAGCCAAGGTCACCTGAAGTCAGGCCAGTGCAAGCTGAGCGTGGCTTGACTTGGCTCCCACCTCACCATCAGCTTGACTTTGGCTCCAGGTCACTCCAGAGTCAGAGTCACGGCAACACTAGCAAGGGGGGGTGGCGAGCAGGGAGGAGGCAGGGGGAAGAGGGGTTGGCACCAGCTGGGCAAGTGATGGGTGGGCGAATGACTGGGTGGGGCATGTGCACAAATGGGTTGGGTGGGTGTTGTTGCCACTGGGAAAATGAGGGGGTGGGTGGTGCACTGGTGAGTAAGGGGGGCTCACCTTCTTGTAGCTCGTTTATGAGGAGTTGAGGCCTGCGGGGCATGGTGCCATGATGAACAAAATGAAAACAAACAAACTCATCAAGTAGATGTTTGACCTGCCCACCCAGAGCTAACCCTGGCTCACTTGTTTGCGAGTGAGGGGGGCGGTGACGGTGTTGTGTTCTTCGAGAGTGAACCTGTCAGGGGGTTGGTAAGTGTGAGGGACAGCAACGAGATTGAAAATCATTCAACTCACCTTTTTGAAGCCTAGCTCTTGTTTGTGAGAAGCTGGGGACTGCGAGCGAGGCAGCGGCAACACCATACAAGTGAGCGAGTCGCTTGCAGGTGTGAGCATGGCTGATTACATCAACCGGACAAACCCACAAGACTGAAGTGGTGGCTGCAGTTATGGCTCAGTGTGCCAAATCAGGACACCAGACCTGCAACCATGGGGAACTGAGCACAAAAACTTCAGTTTTCACCAAACCTGTGCTATTCCCTAGTCATCATGGGATAATATCAACTGTGGGAACTTCTGATATTATCACACTGTAAAGCCTCCCAGAATTGTGATCTGTACCTGCACCTGTGACCATCTGTGACCAAATCCTGCACAGGTTTCATTACCTGTTTGGATCACTACTCCCTCAAGTCTGTGTTTGTCCTCTCCCACCAATAGGAGAGCTGGGTGTGCATTCATAATTCCTACACCAGTTACCTACCACCCCCCCTTTCCTGGGAACAGGAGAGTCATTGTTATTGGAACTCTCCCAACAACTTGTGCCCCCTGTAAGCACATCATGTGCATTGATTAGGGAATAGCATGGGTTCAGTGAAAACCAATGTTTTTGTTCTTGGTTTCCCATAGTTATGGGTCCGGTGTCCTGATTTGGCACACTGAGCCATACATAACCACAACCACTGCTCCAGTCTCGCGGGTATGTCCAATGTATGTAATCAACAACATGATTCACTTGTGCAATGTCCCCTGCTGCTGCCACTATCTCACTCACAGTCCCTAGGTCTCACAAATGAGACCTGGGGTTCAAAAAGGTGAGCTAGTTGCTGCTGCCCCCTTACACTCATTGACCCCCTCACAGCTCCTCACACTTGGGGGTGAACCCACCCCCAAGTTTTTTTCTTCATATTTATCATTAGAATGATGCCCACAGGCCCTGACTGCTTGCAAACAAGCTACTAGTAGTGTTACTTACAATTTGCCCCCTTGTTTGCCCACCCCCTTGTTTGCCCAACATGCTGAATCACTTGCAGGCCCAAGGCCTCTGCCCCCACTCTCATGGATGAGGGCACTTATATTGTGTTTGTGCCTTCCGAGGCAGATTATGCAAGGGAGTAGGTGTGTGTCTGTGAGGACGTGTCAGCATCACCCTGGGCTCTGGATTTTGATCCTGAGTACCTTGGGGGCGGGGATTTTCATTGTGATGGGTTCCTTGGGCGTGCTGGGGACCTGAACCGATGCGTGTGCCATGATTCGCCCCGGGATGGGTAGAGTTCCTCCTGCGAGCAAAGGGATCTGACCTTGATGCGCAGCTGTGTCAGATTGGAAAATCCGCGGTGTTTGGAGGGTGAGGGAGAGATGCATGACCCGGGGTGGGGGGGTGGAACAGTGGGTTGGGGTGGTTTTGGCCCATGTAAACAGTGCATGGGGTGTAGAGTCACCCATGACACATGGTGGAGTGAGCATGGCAAGCGCGAGTGATCAGCAAGGGATTAGAGAAAGGGGAAGGGGACCATGTCAGCAGCTTTGTGATGCCTTAACTCACCAGTTCCACTTTGCACATCTGATGCTTGTTTTTGATGGTTGCTATAAGGTCTTTCTTGACCCAGGACATGTTGTAGGTGATCCCATCCCATTTGCACTTGTCATGCCATTTGCAATGGGCGTAAGCCTGGTATTCGAGGAGGATTTTCTTTCTGTTGCATGTAGCTCGTGCATCTCTACGCTTAGGAAGAAGCTGGCCATGAGTTTGTAGATGTCTATTGGCCAGCCAACAGAGGTGATGTAGTCAAGTAGGGAATAGCACAGGTTTGGTGAAAACCGAGGTTTTCATGCTTGGTTTCCCACGGTTGCGGGTCTGGTGTCCCAATTTGGCAAACTGAGCCATAACTGCAACCACCAACCTGGTTTCGCAGGTACCCAGCACATCGGCCACCACAAACAAACACATCAACAACAACAACATGTAGACGACAACAACCCCTCCTTTGCCCCCTCACTTGCCCTCTCCTTGCTTGCCCCCTCCCTGCTTGCCCCATCCCCTCCTTGCTTGCCACCATACCCGCCCCATCTTCCCATGCATTGCCTCTCCTCTCTCACCCCATCAACCCATGAACAAACAAACCCTCCCCTGCGCCTTGCTCACTCGCCAAGCCATTGCTTCCCTACTTGCAAGCCACCCTTGGGAACAAAGGCTCAAAACTGCCTCACTCACAAACGAGTGAGCCAGGTGTGGTGCCCCCCACTCTCATGAATGAGAGCTGGGGGTCCAAATGGTAGATCCCTCCATCTCCCTCCCTGGCAAGTCGATGCCCGCCGACCCCCCCTCCCTGTGTACCCCTTGTACAACGTCAGGACACTGAAACCCTCCTCATCGACCGCTCTGACCTGCGCCACTGCCTCCCCGCAGCCCGCTTGTGTGAAATACCAGAGATTGACGAAGTCATAGTTCTTGATCTTGTTTATAGTGAAGGTTGAGGGTCGTGCTGGGAGGTTGGATGGGATTTCAAGATCGTCCTGTATAATTGGTGGGGCGGGTCTCTCCTTTGGGGGAGCAATTGGGAGTGTTCTTGGATCTGGGGCGGATCTGTACTGAGTTCTCCTAAGCTTGATGATCGGCCAGGCCACCTCTTGCCCGTGCCTGCTCCTGTTCACTCGCAAATGAGCAAGGTAGGGCCTATTCCAGTCAACCCCACCCCATGTCTCTTCCCCACATCTCCTTGCACGCCCACTCACAAATGAGCAAAGTAGGGCTTGTCCCCTCACACGTCCGCTCGCAAACAAGCAAGCTAGGTCTTATGCCAGTCAGTTGACCCCTGCCCTGCATCCCCTCGCATGGCTCACAAATGAGCGAGCTAGCCAGTCAGTCAACCCCCGCCCCATGTCCCCTCGCACGCCCGCTTGCAAACCAGCGAGCCAGGGCCTGTGCTCCACAGGAGTGCTGGCCAGCCAACCCCCCCTCTGTGTCCCCTTGCGCAATGCCAACTGCATCAATTGATGCATGCAATGTTGTGCGAGGGCATAATAGGAGGGGTAGCCGCAGTGTGACAAGCACTGTGGCTGTCAGTTGGCAGCGGTATTCTGTGTGTGGTATCATGGTTTCCCATGGTGTAGGTACACCATGGGTTTTGTAGGTGCACTGCGGGTCAAAACCGCGCCTGTGGGTGTGGTGTCTGCGCAGGTATGGTATACCCGAGCTTGGGTGCGGGATTGAAGATGTGACCTGAGGTGTGGCCCGTGCTATGCCTTAGAAATGAGGTGGGGGCAAAATGAGGTGGGGGCAAGGTGGGCAGGAGGCCATCGCACAGCTGGGCAGGTGATCTTCGAGGAGGAGAGAGCAATTGCCTGGGAGTTTCTGTGCTGGCAAAGACCCTGCTCTTGCCCTTCCCTCGTGCCTTGTTACGTGAGAGAGCTGACAACTCTCCCATTGCGCCCGGAAGTGAGGGAGTCAAATGTGTGTACGCAGCCACCCTCAACCACCCTCCCAACAACAATTGTGCCATCTCCTTCACTCACTCACAAGGAAGTGAAATGGAGGGTTTGGCAACCACTATACCGTAGGTTATACCTGCTATAACCTGCGGTATTGTGCCTTGGTGCCTGCAAAACCCACAGTGTGCACACACCGTGGGTTTGTACATACCTGCAGCTGTGCACACACCATGGGTTTTTGTACATACCCGCAGCTAATACCTGTACCTGCAGGTGCAGGTTCGCCGTGGGTGCAGTTTTTGCAGGTACAGGTGCGGTTTGTGGAAATTTACCCACAGGGAGGGTTGAGCACAGGTCTGGGTAAGGTTCAACACGGGTGCAGGTAAACCTGTGGTGTCACAGGTACGGGTACAGTGCCCAAATTGGGCAACACCGCAAACCCCGCTCGAACCTTAGGTCTGGGTGACACCGCGGTGTCACGGTCACAGTGTTGGCGGGTACGGTATGGTTGCCATTTCATACCCAAGGCCATACTGTGTACCTGTATCCGCAGTGTCACAGTGTTCACAGGTAGCTTCATGTCACCCATACTCACAGTAAGTCAACTTTTATTATTCTTATCACAGCTCTGTCTGATGCTCGTAGTCAAACAATATCATTGATTCATAGCTTTGAGACCACATCACACTCGTGACGTGTTCATTTTCTTCTTTCAACCCACAGCAACGGCAGACACCATCAACACCAGTGACACCCTACCAACTGGACTCATGACCAAATGACAAATAAGGTAGGTCCCTATTTAAAATGGGATATCCAGCAGCAATGGATGATACGGACGACCTCCTGCTGCATCGGAATGGTGATGGCCATTCCCCCACAGGCTGCACTGCACCCTCTTTGCTCACAGCCGCCGCATACCCCACCAGGCTCTCATTGTATCAAACAACAATCAACAATGATGGAGGGCAACAGAGGACAACAACTTGGATGGTGGGCGACACCCTCACCCATACATGCCACTTGCCCATATCCGCCCCTCACCTGTACCCATGCTGGCATGCATGGGCCATACCTGTCCCATGAAGGACAACAACTCAGATGGTGGGCGACACCCTTGCCCATATCCACCCCTCCCATACCTGGCCCTCGCCCATACCTGCCCCATGCCCATACCTGCCCCATGCCCATATCTGCCCCATGCCCATACCCACCCCTCTATCCACCCCCACCCAACTGCCAAGCGAGTGAACGGATGAATGTGGCTCCCCACTGCTTGCACATCCACCCCCTCAGGTAGGTCCACTCACATAGGTACCCACCACCTCCCACTCTTGTGGATTGTGATTAGTTGTATCCTCTGTGGCCTGTAGGCAATGGCATGGGTGCAGGTAACCCGCATGGGTCATGGGTAAAACCTGTGACGGGTGGGGTCCGGGTCAGGCTTCTCCTACCTGCAAACTTCATAACAAGCTCAAAATCATCCAAATCAGATGAGAACTGAGGGAGATGCACTCAAAACAGTGTTCTCAATCAGTTCTAGTGCTATCTCATTCATTTCTGGTCCGATCTGGCTGATTATTGGTGCAAAATGACGGGTTTTCCCGTGGGTTTGCGGGTGGGGTACGGGTCAGGGTCCAAGTACCCGTGGGAATACCTGTGCCATTGCCTATCTGTGGGTGGTGCACAGTTTGGTTCTCCAGGCGCAGCGGTGTCGCTCCCTAATGTTTAGTGGGTGTACGTGTAATTGAGTATAGCTAGGCAGAGGTATATAAGATTACTCACTGTGCACCATGGTGTTGTTGCACTGTCGTGCGTTGCTGTTGCACTGCCCTGCATTTTTGCAATGGTGTCCCATGTCATTGTTGCTTTGTCCCGTGATGTTCATCAGGGAAAACCTAATGCCATAAATATTGATAATTACATATAATTGGCTGAAAATGAGGTTTTTTTTAGTCCCTGGTAAATTATCCCTAACTTATGAAATTTTTCGAAAAATTTTGGCAATTTAAACCCCACCCCACTAGAACAGAAGTGAAAGACACCAGTCCATGGGGGACTTGAATACACTCTTATCTTGGTCTTGTCACGCTATGAGCCTTGATGTAGTAACTTAGCTTGGCTTCAAAATTCTCATATAGTTTCATTGATTTTCGTACAGTTTCATCAGATTTTCATCAAGTTTTGTCGGTTTTCATAAAGTTTTGTCGATTTTCATAAAGTTTTGTCGATTCTCATCAAATTCTCACTAATTTTAGTATACTTCAAAATAGATTTCATTAATTATCTACTAAACATGTGATACTAATTCTAATGGAAGGGCTGGTGAGAGCTGGGCGTGCACCTGTAGATGAGGTGAGCATGAATGGAGGGGTGTGCGCCGGCGGATGGGGCGGGCGCCAACAGACGAGGTGAGTGTGGCTGGAGGGGTATGTGCTGGCGGATGGGGCAGGCGTGGATGGAGGGGTTTGCGCCAGCGGATGGGGCGAGCGCTAACAGGCGAGCGTGGGTGGAGGGATGGGCGGGTGCCAACAGACGAGGCGAGCGTGGGTGGACAAAGCCAGTGCTACGGCGGAGCATGCACCAGTAGGTGAGGTGAGTGCTGGTGACGGGGCATGCACCGGCAGGGGAGGCAAGCGCTGGCGGGTGAGACGAGTGTAAGCAAATCCGGCAGGTGGGGGCGGGCGCTGGCGGCAGGGGCAGGCGAGGCAAGTGCTGGTGGAAGGGGGCGGGTGGGGCGAGTTCTGGCGGAAGGGGGCAGCTGGGGGTTAGCGTTTTATGATGGAAAAGGTGAGATGTCACATACCAAATGAAGCACTGACCTAAGCGTCGTGCTGGAGAGGTGAGGCGGCGAGGGCCCATTTTTTCAACTAGCTGTTGGTGGGGGATGATAAGTACGCATGCCTCGAGATATTGTAGACAACGCACCGGCGAGTGCCGCCCATCCTCCTCAGAAGCGCACACAGGGCCCAAGTGTGGACGACGAGTCAGAAATCCAAACGTTCCGTTGGTTGAAGTTTGAACATGCGTCACGGGATGTGTCACACGATCACACTTTCTTCTTTTTTTCTCCAAGTCCATCTCCCACTACCGGTGGACATTCTGCGGCCGCACCACTCATTGATGGACCGACACGCGACCGCCGCCGGCATCACCTCTCTCATGGAGAGTTCTCAATAGCGCGAAAAAGACATACACACGCTGACATCCCCATTGCCCGCACGGGACCGCCGCCGCACAGCCGGTAAGCCGCCCAAACAGAACCCAGGCGATGGCACCACACAGTATCCACTCACGCGTAACCCCCGTCCCTCCAACGATGATTAGATTTGCCCATAGGGCCATCAGGTACGCCTATTGCGGCTGATCATTGCATGCAGCGCGATACTCACATCGATTTTAGGCACCCGCCCACTCTCACCCGTCCCGAGTGCCATATCAAGGCCCAATCACCGACGCACCCGACTCCCCTTGCTGTTATCTGCGCCGGCCTCCAGACGACGACGACGTTACAGCACCCGGGCAATGCAAGGCGACATAGGATCGCGGGGATATGGAGTGGTAAGACGACGGTTCTAGGAGCTGACAAGACAACGACACCCCCGCGTCGGGAGACAACGAGCGATGAGACAACGCTGCAGTATAAGGTACCACCCAACGCCCCATTATCCGCCCGCCCGCCGATCCCACCTGCTTTCGGGCACGCATCCGTATCGCTGCTGACCATACGCCTTTGAACCATTCCGCCGCCGAATCCTTGTAGGCGAAGGCCCGGACACCCGCCTCGCCCGTGACATTGCACCAGCGGCGCGGACCGGAGGCCTACGCCAGCGGCGCGGACCGGAGGCCTACGCCAGCGGCGCGGTTTTGGTGCCGCGCACTCAGCACGCGCAGGCGAACAAATGGACATGCGCCGCCTAATTTATTTCTTCCAGAATACAGCGGCGGACACGCCGTGCGGTCTGTTCGTGCGCGCGGCAAACTATTTAGTCAATATTTAACACTAATGTATCAAAGTGGCTGTTAAATTATGTATAATTCCCGAAAAATTTTCGAAAAATTTTGAACTTCAGTCAGTCACGAAAAATGGGCTGGGGTGGCTGATTATGACCCAGTTTTGAAGACATTATTTGGAAAATTTTAGATTTATCAGGATTATGACAAATTATCAGGTTAGGTTTTTCCTGATGAATATTTATTTCTGTGCATATTTCTCTCTAACTAGAGCTGGACCCTAATATCCAAACATTA
>QGOG01000925.1:0-37834 GCA_003313185.1 Collybia sp. MG36
ACTGGTAAAATACCGGGAAAAAGCTATTTTGTAAAAAACTGGTAGTATCTTCCGCAACGCTACAGCGGGCCGGAAGTTGCCAGCACCGTGCACGTGACAGTTGCTCCGACGCCCCGGATCCAACCCATCACCTGAACATCGAACGTTCAAGCACCAAGTGGCTACAAGCGGCGGACATCTTTCACCAATCCCAGGGATGCATCCCCCTACTAGAACGATCCACCCTTTACTACTGACAAGAGTCAAGGATCAGGCAGAGGCTCAATGTCACGGACTCTTGGCTCGTCCTGGCCAGTACCCCTTAATTGCATCTATGGTGGTAGATGCAATTGAAGGGGACTACCACACCCACACTGGCTATAGGTCCAATCGACCTCCATTTATTCTGGCGAAAACCACTTCCATCTGAGCGCTGCCAGTGAGTGCCAGGTTGGATCATGGATTCCTGCTTCAAGGTTTTCGTCTCCAGGGAGGTGAACGGTGGCCTTTGAAGCCTTTGAGGCTACGGATTGTCCACTCTGTGTGGCAACCGCTTCACGATCACAACAAGCACTGTCAAAGCACCCTTGTGGACTACTCGGGCGGCATTCACCGACGTGGCCGAGGCATGGGTGATATAAAGGATAACCCCTCATTCGCCCTCGCAAATTAGAATCCGAGCCGATGCAGAACACCAGCTACCAGATTTGCCACCCTCGACAACTGCAAGCCAAGGCCTGCTCTCTTGTATCCTCGCTTCTCAGCGGGCGCTGCACTGCGGGGGATATGGGAGAGTACCTATATTCGCTCGCGGTGTCTAATCCCAAACACACACGGACGATAGCCTTACTTGTGGGATTCATGCTGTCGGAGTTGGGCTGGAGAGATTCGACGGTGTGCGAAGCACTACGGAGGAAAGTGGCCGACACTGCGGTCTCTCGATTTATATCGTGGTGGACGGTACGCCATTTCTCCGGACCTACACTATTCCATATCCTCATTTCAGATCCAGCGTGAATTCAGTCCCGGGAAGCAGGTCGATGGTACTACACATGACGACCCCGAAAATAGTGCTGGCATCGGGGGCAAGCTCGGGGAAACCCTTGCTGGCGTCACTGCTATCCTCGGCGACTTGTTTGCGATGAATGCGATACCCGTAGAAACTATGCGCTCGTCCGTGCTTTACCTTTTCAAGAATCTCCGATCCACCCCCCACTACGGCGAAGCTTTTAAATTACTCTCGCGTGCATGCTCTCATCAAGCGCCCTCGTTTGGAATTACATTCTTGCTGGAGTGCCGCAATCTGGCATTGGGGCACATCTGTTACGGAGTCTCTTCCCTAGGATGGCGTTCTGTACGTTATAGCTCGATCCCACCTATAGCACACACACATTGATCTACTCGAACAGGAAATGAGAAGCATCATTGCAAAACTCGACCATGTACTCTCCCAGGACATCGTCGAGCTAAAGTCAAAGGGGGTCGGACACTACTCCCTCTTCTCGTGCCACCGATGGGACCGGAATCTGCCACTAGCTACTTTGTTCGACGCCAATGGGCCAGGGTTGCCCCGGACAAGCGACTCGGACTCGGACTCGGACTAGGGCTTGGACTCTGATTTTGAATGTTCTCACACTATTTGTCCTGTATATACACGCTTGTCACTTTGCACTGAATAAGATGATGTAGGGTATCTGACCAAGTGACGATGCGATCCTGGGAGTACAACTACTAGGAAACCGATGGTAAGCAAATGTATGAATAAAAAGACTTGCGGTTGGACTATGAGGTGCATCGATGGTGAACACTTTGAACAGGCACATGGTGGTCATATATGTGCATCGCCTTCGCCGTGGCGGCAAAATATAAGCTGTCCATGTTAGCGCTCAGCATTGCCTGAGACAGCCAGCGCCAAGCTCAAGATCGCGTTATATATAAACCATGTTGGATCGATTGCCCAACCAGAATGCATCTTTTCAAAACACTCAAAGCACAACTCTCGGATCGTGCTACGTCAAGCCGTGACCATGCATCTAGTTCAACGGAGGCCCGCCCCCCGGAATGGGCTGCAGCCCCCGAGATATCCGTGCGTACAACGGCAGGCGAGGGATCTTGCCACTAAACCATAACAGCATACATATGGAAAGTGGAACGAGGCCCCTGAAGAAGAATATGAGGCCGCAGAGGAATTCTGTCGCCAGTACGCTGTCCATCAGCCCGCCCTACTTCCATCATATGCCATCGATAAGATCAATGCACTCGGGTGTAAGGCGTGGGGTTTAGAGCATCCAACCAGCCCCCGCTTCGTCGGCAGCATACAAGATGACATCAAAGGGGGTCCCGCTATCATCCGAGTACAATCGGAGAACGGATGCAAGGATGTTTGCATTCTGAGCGACTTGCCCCTGATGGCAGGTCTCTATGACATCCAAGGTAAATTTGGGGTCTACTACGAGGTGCTAGTGCATCGGATGGATGGAATCATAGCAATTGGTGCGTTATCGCCAGGCTCAAGTGCGGGCGTTGTGCTTATAACCACAGGCACATCATGTCGCCCTTATCCCGCGTGGAGACTCCCAGGCTGGAATCGATTGAGCGCAGGTCTTCACCTGGACGACTTTCGAAAGTTCTTTGAAGACCCTGATGGTGGGCGCGACTATGTTGACTCTGTCAGTAGAATAAACCCGGGCGACACCATCGGATGTGGATATGAATTTGCAACCGGGACACTGTTTTATACCTACAATGGGCTCCGTTTACCCTCTGCATTCACAGGGATATACATGCCCCGCATTCAGTATGATGTCTTTGCCGCGATCGGCATCGAGGGTGTTTGTGATTTTGAGGTTAATTTTGGAGGGGAATATTTCAGGTGGAAGGAAGGGAACGAGTGGGCGTGGCGCGTTGAGGGTCATGTCGGGAGGATAGCCGGTGGACCTCACGACGATTCGGAAGAATTGCCATCCTACATGGCATAAACCTGTGTGCTCTTTATCAAATAATTTATCGTGCCGACCTCGAATCCGTCACTTTACTTGTGCCCAGTGGATCAAATTCTGATCAAAGTCGGCCTTCGGCGAACTCGTGAGAGGTCAGGGGGCCTGAAATATAATATGTGCAAACAACATAACCCCGTCCCCTTGATAAATTTAGCCTTGTAGAATCCAAATATGACTGACCCTGTTCAGTGCCAGTATTGCCAGTGCCACGTCGTTTGTTCATGAAAGCCGCACATCCAAAAACACACACTCATTTTTCGGTTACATGTTGCGATTGCGATTCGCGTTTTTCGCTTGATCCTTGGCGACTTACTGTGGGTGCAAGTTGATTGGGGAGTGTGCGTTGGGTGAGGTCCTGGAGTTTTGTCAAATTACGGCCATCATTCCTAAATTCAAGTGTTCCATCTTTATCCCAGAACCTCAGCCGGTGTGGTTCTCTGAGTAAGCCGCGAGGTTCGCGTATGGCAGACATCGGGCAGCCGGAGCCGCAGTTTCGTCACGAGCTCCTCGGGGCTCGATTACGGCACTGCGCGTCCTCAGAGGGAACCTCTTCCGTGAGTTTTTGGGGTATCCAACAGCATTCTACATAGATACAATTTTTTTGCCCAAACTAATATGAGGTTTCTCGTCCTAGATCCTTGCGGTGGACTTTGATAAACACATACACTCTTATTGTCCTGATTTGTACATTGAATTGCCACGTCGACAAAGATGGTTCAAGTCGCTGATAAAGTACGTATATTCTAGTTTTGGTCTCGCATTCCATGTGGTCGAAGCTCACCACCTTCCCTAATTGCAAATCGACTCCCAGCTCCTGTTTTCCTGCTGAAGCGGACACCCTCTACCATCCCTAGCTTCATGCACTCGGAGTGTACCACACGACATGCAGCTTTTCTCCGGTCGGGATAATGCTCTGGCTGACTCGCTGGCAGCCCAGGGCAGTAGTGGCATATAAGATGAGGGTCTGTGGGCGAGGCAGGACGACAAGCCTCCTCCCTTACTCTAGACATGAAGTCTTTCAGTAGAATATTCGTATCTGTCTTTTTGGCTGTCGCGTACGGGTCGGTTGCTCTGGCGGTGCCTGCTCCAGCTGCACCTAGAAGCAGCACCCACCACAGACGGACCGTCGGCGAAGGTTTACAGTTAGAAACCTTCCATCCTAGCTCTACCTACGAGGTCTGTGGCCACCTAATTGCACGCTCTCCTACTTAACGGCCGTTCCGTTCTAGACATTCGGGGCTGGAATAGATCATCCCCTTTCCAAACGCGACAATCCGTCCATAGAGGAATCCGCGTCTGCATTTATCCAGTCGAAACTCAATGTCGATGCGAGCGCTGTTGCGCTCAAGTCCTCATTCGAGGGACAAGCTGCTAAACATGTTTATATCAAACAATCGCATGTTTGTGATTTGTTGCCTCTCAAGAAGCGCGTCACTGACTGGAATCTGCAGAATGGAATTCCATTTGTGAATGCAGTTGCCAATGTCGCATTTAATAATGACAACAAGGTAGCTATATTCTGTCCTCAAAGCAACAGGAGCTGACGGTCTCCAAAGGTTGTTGCGTTCGGGTCATCATTTGTCAAGCCAAGTAGGTCGCTCGGTTTTTGAAGATGATTTCGGTTCCTGACATACCACCAGCCCAAATTGCCTCGTCGACACCCACCGTCCCAATTGGCGATGCCATAAAAACAGCTGAATCCGCGCTGGCCGGCCAACACAACGGACACCCCACGACGATCCAGTACCTTGCAAAGGACGACGGTTCCGTAGTCCTAACACATGCAATTCAAATCCGCAATGAAGATGCAGGCACATGGTACGATGCCTTTGTCGACGCGCATTCTGGGGAGCTCGCGCATGTGACCGATTTTGTCGCCAAAGCCTCAGTGAGCGATTGTCTCATGTTGACTAGTTTCAAGGTCTCACTCAGCTATCAGTATCGTGTGCTTCCGATTACAAAGGAGGTTCTGACGCAAGGGTTCGAGGTTCTCACTGACCCCCAAGACCCCCTCGCGTCACCGCTCGGATGGCATTCTACTGGTAGTAAAAACTTCACGTGCGGTGAATTTTTTGTGCGAGTACGACATGGGCTAACTCTTCCATTTCACAGAACAACAGAGTGGGTCACAGCGATGATTTGACTGATTCAAAATTAAATATATCTTGATCCAGCGGGAACAACGCCATGGCGTTCAAAGGAAATTTTACATCACTATCGGTGCAGTCCGCTCCCAACCTCAACTTCCTCTTCGTCCAAGACCCGACTACAACGCCCACAACACCAGCGAATGTGGACGCGGCTCGGACGAACACTTTCTATATCGTCAACACCCTGCACGACATAACCTATCGGTAAATACCCCCGCGCCGTTGCGATCGAATTACTAATATCCGTCTGCTCTCAGGTATGGATTTACCGAGGTAAGAATGGGCAGTTTGGGGATGTTCACATCTGACGCTGAGTTTATCAGAGTGCCTTCAATTTCCAGAGCAACAACTTGGGGAAAGGCGGGGTTGGGAACGACCCCGTCACTATTTCCGTCCAAAGTTCCGCAGGTCTCGACAATGCGAACTTTGCAACTCCACCAGAGTAAGCATATCTCCGCATCGGCTACATGGGCGACGTCTCATGCTATCTTCCAGCGGCCAGTCTGGCGCAATGCGTAAGCCGAACAACTCTCGTGGTGTGTAAAATGCTGAAAGTTGTGCCTAGAAATGTACCTCTGGGACTACACATCGGTACGTGGGCGATCTCATCACATACTGCAACCCTCATCAGGGGATAGCCCGAACGCGATGGCGCACTCGAGAACGACATTGTAACACACGAGAACACGCACGGTCTCACCAACAGGTTGACGGGTGGAGGAACCGGCGCATGCCTGCAAACCCTCGAATCTGGCGGTTTGGGAGAAGGTAGGGTGGATTTGATCCCGGTTTTCCGTGATCACTGATTATTGATAGGATGGTCTGATGCCATGGCCGAGTATGTATAAGCAGCTACGCTATCAGGAGGGCCACTCATAGAATTTCACAGCTGGATTGAACATACCTCGAGCGCAACTCCTGATACTGTGATGGGCCCATATGTGGCTGACTTTGCGACGGGGGTTCGCACATATCCATACTCGACGTCCAGGTACGTTCCTCCACTCCAGGGAGGTCAATCCACCAATCTCCTTCCGCAGTGCTACCAACCCGTTACGGTATTCCTCCCTCACCGACTATCGCGAAGTGCATGGTACTACCCTATCACATTATCAAATTTTTTCTTGCTAATACGGGTTGTCAGCCATCGGGGAGATCTGGGCAAACATGCTCCACAACGTCTACGCCGCCCTAGTCGGCGCACATGGCTGGTCTGCTACCTCCCACACCAATCCCGACGGGACTGAGGGTAACATCGTATTCTTGCACCTCTTCATTGATGCGTTGTCGCTTCAACCCTGCAATCCAACCTGTGAGTCGATACACATTCGGCCTGACTGTACCGCTAATAATATGAGATCTCACAGTTCTCAACGCAAGAGATGCATGGCTCCAGGCGGACGCGAACCGATATGCTGGTGCTAACAAGTGCTTGCTGTGGAAGGCATTTGCCAGCCGCGGGATGGGAGTGAACGCGGCCTCGTACCAAGACTCCTCTGCCATCCCTGCTGGTTGTTAGTAAACAACAGGTTGATCAGATATCTACGAGGAGTGGGGGATTTATTATGGCATGTATTACACTATCAATATTGAAATAAGCCTCTGCCAGTGATGTAGATATATAATACTATCATCCACTGACATCCAGTCTAAGGGACTGGACTTGTGCTCCTCTTTTCCACTCCTTTACAAGTGCCATTACTTTGACTTTGTCTGCTGTGCTGGCAGTGGGAGAGGATGCCATAGTGGGGGTCAGGACTGGGACAGGCCTGGGGGTGAAGGCACTATTTCATTGAAAACAAGTATACCTACTACAATCATTTTATTGATAAAAGTACAATAATATTTCTTTTGTTCTCATCCAGTGAAAATTTGACTCCATACATTTCCATAAAATCTATGACTGAGAGTGATCTGGGAATGAGGCTGCTTTGAGATAACAAGATGAGATGCAGTAATCAATATTTTAGGCTGAAATGGGGGAATCCAAAGAAAAATATCAATCTGAGATCTGGGTGTGATAAAGACCCAGCCATTTGATTCAAGAATGAGAACAGGTATATGATTTTCCAATTCTGATTCTGGAAGTGTCAGCTGTTTCTGGACTCCATCATGGAGCATTGGCCATGCTCTCACACTGCTGTCTGATGACCCTGAGACAATGTGCCTTCCATCAGGGGAATAGGCAACTGACAAGACATGACTCTCACATTCCCAAAGGACTGAGACCTGATTACCAGTCAGGGCATCCCACACCCTCACGCTCTTGTCCCATGACCCTGAGACAATGTGCCTCCCATCAGGGGAATAGGCAACTGACTGGACAGGATCCTCATGTCCCTGGAGCACTGACATCTGAGCACCAGTCATGGCATCCCACACCCTCACACTCTTGTCCACTGACCCTGAGACAATGTGCCTTCCATCAGGGGAATAGGCAACTGACTGGACAGGCTTCTCATGTCCCTGGAGGACTGAGACCTGGGCACCAGTCATGGCATCCCACACCCTTACATTGTTGTCTGATGATCCTGAGACAATGTGCCTCCCATCAGGGGAATAGGCAACTGAGAAGACAAAGCTTTCACATCCCCAGAGAACTGAGACCTGATCACTAGTCATGGCATCACACACTCTCACACTGTTATCTGTTGACCCTGAGACAATGTGCCTCCCATCAGGGGAATAGGCAACTGACATGATAGGATCCCCATGTCCCTGGAGCACTGAGACCTGAGCACCAGTCATGGCATCCCACACCCTCACACTGCTGTCTGATGAGACAATGTGCCTCCCATCAGGGGAATATGCAACTGACGAGACAGGATCCCCATGTCCCTGGAGGACTGAGACCTGGGCACCAGTCATGGCATCCCACACCCTCACACTCTTGTCCCATGACCCTGAGACAATGTGCCTCCCATCAGGCGAATAGGCAACTGACATGATAGGATTTTCATGTCCTTGGAGGACTGAGACCTGATCACTAGTCATGGCATCCCACACCCTCACACTCTTGTCCCATGACCCTGAGACAATGTTCCTCCCATTGGGGGAATAGACAACTGATAAGATAGGATTCTCATGTCCCTGGAGCACTGAGACCTGATCACCAGTCATGGCATCCCACACCCTCACACTGTTGTCCTCTGACCCTGAGACAATGTGCCTCCCATCAGGGGAGTAGGCAGCTGACAAGACAGGATTCTCATGTCCCTGGAGGACTGAGGCTGGGGCACCAGTCATGGCATCCCACACCCTCACACTGTTATCCCATGACCCTGAGACAATGTGCATTCCATCAGGTGAATAGGCAACTGAGAAGACAGAATTCTCATGTCCTTGGAGGATTAAGACCTGATCACCAGTCATGGTGTTCCACACCCTCACACTGTTGTCCTCTGACCCTGAGACAATGTGCCTCCCATCAGGGGAATAGGCAACTGAGTAGACAGAATTCTCATGTCTCTGGAGGACTGAGACCTGGGCACCAGTCATGGCATCCCACACCCTCACACTGTTGTCCTCTGACCCTGAGACAATGTGCCTCCCATCAGGGAAATAGATAACTGACTTGACAGAATCCTCATGTCCCTGGAACACTGAGACCTGATTACCAGTCATGGCATCCCACACCCTCACACTGTTGTCATCTGACCCTGAAACAATGTGCCTCCCATCAGGGGAGTAGGCAACTGACCAGACAGAATCCTCATGTCCCTGGAGCACTGACATCTGGGCACCAGTCATGGCATCCCACACCCTCACACTGTTGTCCTCTGACCCTGAGACAATGTGTCTCCCATCAGGAGAATAGGCAACACTGTGGACAGCTGAACCTAGCCAATACATATGCTCTAAAGCTGGCCAACCCACCACTCCATCCACAATTTCTGGTAGTCCCACAAATCCTTTGTGATACTGCATTGAAACTAGACTATTCTTTGGTGCTAGAGCCAATCCAGACAAATATATATGTGGGGCACTCTTCACAATTGCTGGTTTGAACATAGCCACAAATCTCTTGCAGTCCAATGCAAACAAAGCAAGACTTTCATCAGCATTTCTATAACTATCAGCCACAGATAACAAAGCACCAAAGATGCTATCAACCCTCTGAACAAGACTCAATACCTCAAGCCAGTGTAGAAAATGAGTGTAAAATAGCTTCTTGATAACTTCTCTCATCTCCTCTGATGCAGAGCCATAGTCCTGAAAATGGCTAGACCAGAACTGGCATGCATATGCTAGCCTTTCAGGAATATGATTCCTGATCAATTCATCAATGTTTTCCATGTCCTGATTGGCTTTGTATGATGTAGGCAAATCACAGAGATTGAACCTCAGATATTTCATCATAATACCCAGGCATCTCTTAGCAAGCTTGGAATTGTATAACTTTGAATCAATTTGGAATGCACGATTTCCCTTGGGATCAAGGAGATAGTCCACAAATGAAAGATGGGATATGGTGACCACATCTGCCTGGGAGGTCTGTGCAAGAACTGGCCTGAGCTTTCCTAGACAGAACTCCAGCATGCTTGAACTAGTGCCAGCAAGATGGAGGAGGGTCTCCTTGTTGCTGGGCACCTGGGCCAAAGCAAGAACAGACAAGATGTCTCTGATTTCCTCACACTCCTCAGGAGAACAATCTCCAAACACCTCATGAAGAATTGTCTCATAGAGCTTGTTGACACCTCCAAGTGGGGCTGATAGAATCTGCTTCAGACGATTCTCCACAGGACCCCCTTGCAGGAATTTGACTGCAGTTGTGGCCCAGATGAACAGGCCAGCAGCTCTTGCCTCCAATTCATCACAAGCATCAAGAGCTGCTCTTGGAATCTGCTGATCCAAGAACATTCTGACATCTGCTGAGGCAGTCTTGGACACATTGTTCCCAGTTGGAATGGAAAGCACCTGACTGACAGGCAACAACATCTTTTCAATGCTATCCAAATTCCTACTAGTCACCACAAGCTTAAGAGCTTTGGAAAGACTACTCCAGGACACCAAAGTCCTCAGGAATGCATGGAAATGTATGTCTGCCTCTGTGCCACATTCATCCAGGGCATCAAGAACAATGACAAGAGGCCCAGACACTGAAAGTGTGTCTGGGGAACTGAGCTGAGCCACATTGCCCTTGTCCCCAGCATCAAACCCAGACAGTACAAGGTGGGCAAGGGGACCCTGGATGAGAGCTCTGAATTGAGCCTCAATATCCTTGTGTCCAGCATCAAAGCCAGGCTGGCTCAGAAGACCAATAATCTCCTTTCTAAGGCTAGCATGAAACTGCTTGTGCCCTGACAGGGGTGGATCATACACAAGGTCATGGAGAATGGTGCACCAAACAGCAAAGGGAGTGGCCAACTCAGCATCACCCTGCTTGAATGGATAGAAAGCACCCAGACAATGCTGTTTAGACAGCTCATGAACAATACTAGCAGCAATGGCTGATTTTCCAGCACCAGGGCTCCCATTGATCCAAAGAATGTTTTTGGAATCAGGGTCCCGAGCCCATAGCAGTACATCATGGAGGATGTCTTCGCGAGTCCCCAGCATGCAGGGCTCGGCACGAGCTGCATCCCTTACCTTGCGTGGTGTAGGACGGAGCTGCTCGAGAATCATGTTACCCTCGCGGATGATGCCTAGGAGAGTTCAACTCTGAAATGAGGTGAATGGCCGAGCAATACATACCAAGTTGTCGCTGAATGTCAAATTGTTGGGTTGTCTGTAGATTCCGTCAGAAATTTCGATCACAATCAACGAATGACCACAAACTCTTAGATCCTGCTCGAGTTTCTTGATTTCCTCACCATACGAGAGAAGTTGCTTCTGAACCCTTGGAGCCTTCCAAAATTTTACCATGTCCCGTTTGCGTGGACGCCGGGGTTGCGATTGTAGAGTATTCCGAACCGTGTCAAGATATCTAGCAAAGAGTCAGACTGATATGCCCGCCAGCAACGGCATGCTTACACTTCAAATCTTTCGACAGCTTTGAAAAAGCTGGGGGAGGTCAGCGAGCTCAAAGATTCGACCTCGCCACTGATAAGAGCAACCGCGCTCTCAATATCGGAAACGAGAATTTTGGCGTCTTCTATATTCTTGAAATGGAGCTACGACGATGTCCGTAAAGTCACTACCATCGGTGAAGATCAACCACACTCACTTGAACCATCTCCAATATGACGGTGACACTTCCGCAGATCGCCTTAACGATGGGGCCTGCAGGCGGCGGAACGCCGTCCCCAATAGCTGTGATCAACTTGAGCGTGCGAGAGATGATCTCCAGTGTATCTCCCCTAGAGGAGGCCCCGGCAGCTGGAGGATTGTTCGGGGATGGTGAAATAACAATTTTGTGAGACATTTGATAGCAGATTTCAAAGATCGCGTTGGGACTGTAGGTTCCGACGAGAGGACTTGCGAGAGTTGTCGAATCCCTTGTGACATACGAACACAGCGCACTGACCAGGATGTGACAATATTACCTTTCACTTTCGGTCTAATTCTCGCATCACTATACATACCACTCCCCATGGCCAGTGCCTTCCGCGTTTGCTAGCTTTTACTATACAAAGGTCACATACCTTGGACGTTATGTCGGGCGAATTTGGGAAACCTATTGACCTCAGCTAGGCCAATCCATTGATGTTCTTCCGCAGCGTCTCCATTGCGAAGTACACGGCACTATCCCCTCACGCTATTAGAAGTTTTTCTTGCTAATACAGGTTGCCAGCCATCGGGTAGATCTGGGCAAACATGTTCTACAACGTCTACGCCGCCCTAGCCGGCGCGTGCGACGGTCTACTTTGACCACATCGGTGAGGGTGACATCGTATTCTTGCAACTCTTCATCGATGCGTTGTCACTCCAACCCTTTGTCATCCAACTTGTGAGTGGATATATCCAATCTGCCTTACCCCCACTAATATGGCATCTCATTCAGTCCTTGACGCAAGAGACGCATGACTCCAAGCGGACGCGAACAGCGGGATGTGCCTCGTACCAATACACTTCTGTCATCCCCGGTTGTCAATAGTAGCTCAGACATCTACGAGGAATGTTTGGGAAGTGGAGGATTTATTACTGCGTGTATTAAACTATCAATATCAAAATAAGCCCTTGATGCGGCCATGTACAATAACACCATCCAGCTTGAAGGACTGGACCTGCGCTCCTTTTCTCCATTCTTCTACAAGCGCCATCGCCTCGACGGCAGGAATATCCTTGTCCGCCGTGCCGACAGTGATATGAAGTCGATCCCTAATCTCCTGCGGCAAGTTGGATATAAACGCGGCGCCTTCCTGTCCCGCTCCGTTGTCCGACTCCAAATTCTCTACAGTGATGGCCATAACACGATCGTTCCATACGACGTGCCCAAGGTGCGCTCGAAAGACGGGGGGTGTCCGCATCATATGCAACGCCATACACCTATCCCAGAGATGCTGCCCAGTGCCCATTGTTTTCGAATGAATAATCGTAATGTGAGGGCGCGCAGCCACGCGGCCAGCGCCCGTCAGCTTCTCCCAAAGAGATTTCCCCTGCGCGGCTACGTCCTTTCCGATCGTAAAGCTATTGCCTAGGACCTGCTCAAGGTCAATCTCCGGCAAGAGGCCGAAATACCGCGGCGCAAACGGTTTTTTCTTGTCATCAGATTTCCTGGCTTGGGGAGAATATGACCGTGTAGCCTCGATGGCGCGCGCGATTTGATCCTGGCTGGGTTTCTCGAGCCCAAGAATTTTGACACATCCCTCGACAGCGCGTTCGACCGCTTGCTCGAATGTTTCCTCCAAGTCCATTTCCACGATTTGGTCAACCTCACTCTCAGCTAACTCTTCGGCTTCGGCGATGAACTTCCAGATGACCTCTTCATGCAACTTGGTCTCCTGGTCCGCCCGGAGCGTTTGATGTTTTTCGCCGCGCTGAACAACGCGGTCGTCACAGATCCGATGGACGGTCGCGGGTGGTTTGTCAAGGGACCAGTTGAGAGCAAGAAGGCGGACTGGCGGGCGGAAGGTAGAAGTTGCGTCGCGCAATGACTGTCGGTGTACACGAAGGTGGTTGTTCCTATGCTTCCGTTTAATTGCGGTAATTCAAAAGCAACAGAAACACTGACTTGTCGGCAATAACTACGTTATGATCTTTCAGCAAATTGGTGACGTTCTTTATGAATGCGGGAGCGGCTTTCTTGACGCGAACGTCATCGCTCTGTGTATGGCCAAAGCCGAATAGGTGGGACAGGACAAGGGATACAGTGGTCTTGCCTGAATAATAGCGACAATGAGAGATTTGCCAGAGCAAGGGAATATAAATGCGACAAACCGCAACCAGGGATGGCAATAGGAACAATGATTGTTTTCCCAAAGGCGACGTTGCTAGTGGGAGCGTCGTTACCGGCCTTGACGGATGCTAACTCCCCTTTGCCCCCATCCGTTTCAAGCCATGTTAGGAATCTCTCCCTTGTCGCGATGATGCCTTTGCCCTTGTTGAATTCTTCAAATGCTTTTGGGTCCTTCTTGATCTCGTTCGCCACCCACTTGACATAGACGCGTGTTTCAGGCCGCCTCATCTTCGTCCTGGACACCTTGCTTACATCCCCTTTGTGGGTGATGATGGACTTGGTGACCTCCCGCCAATCCCGATACATCATGTATGGCTCGTCGAATTTGATCTTGAAGAAAAAAGAGGAACCAGGCGCATATGGCGATGCCATCGGCGCGTCTTTCCCCTTCCGTGCAGTGGCTTCGCCTGTAGGAGGCGTAGAAACATGTGTGCGTACAACAAAACCCTCGACGGCTTCACCGTTCCATTTGCCGGTCTTTGCGATTTCTTCCGTGAACGTTCGCACTTCTTGGATAGTCTTCATGCTTGTCGATAGAGTTTTAATGAAGCCCCACTCTTCCGCGAAAGCATCGACAATGTCCTGTGAATATGTCCTAAACTCTTTTGAACAGCTGTTGATCCCGTGGAGGTGGAGACCAGTCTTATCGGGCGGGTATCCAATAACATGTTCCTCGAAAGAGTCGTCGCAAAGCTAAATAACTTGGTTAGACGCGTCGAATAACGGAAATGGATGCTTGCCTCCGCGATGGCGGTCCAGTTCCGTTCCCACAGGACAGCAGCAAGTTGCTCCTCCGATCTCCCTTTTTTCTCGAGGTATTTCCGTAGCCAGATTTCGCCCGCCTGAGCATGACTCATTGAGGATCCAGCGACGGGGCCGATAGAGTGCTTGGAGGTAATGAGGAGCTTGGATGGAGTCAGCGCCGCGATAAAGATGATGCATCCGTTTGATTTGAGCGACAGCGTGTATGGAGCGCATGTATGCGCCTCGATCGAGGGCCACTATCACCGAGTGAGATCAGCTGGTGAGAGGACGTAGCACAGCGACATACCGTTGTCCACGGAACCTCGCCGATATTGAAAAACTTGTCATACCCACGCGCGACGATTCGATGCTTGGTTTCTTGCGCAGTGCCCTCTGGCTCGTTTTGAAGTTCGGTGGTGAATAAACCGCGTGCAAGGGTTGGGAATGGGGATGGTACGTCGTAGTATTTGAATTCGTTCATCTTCCAGCTCCTGATGGATATCTTGGGGTCGGCGGGGGCGGCATACTGGGATGATTTGATGAGCTTTGGGGAGGCTTTAGAGATTTTTTGAAGCTGGGTGATCAAGTTTGAATCCTGAGGAGAAAAGTTGGGCGCCATGGTCGCGAGGAGACGAAGATATTTTGCGATTGTGGCGGGTGGGCGGAATCGCCTCAAGCCCAAGGTGGTATTTGGAAATCCGAGTATTTTGACAAACTTGGACCGGGGGACTATTTATATAATAATGTTGGGTATGACCTTGAACTTGTCTAAACGGAGTCATGCCCAAGTTATTTAAAATCATGGGGGTGCCGACCAATTAAACTCAGTATGAGTCACCGGATCTTATCAGATTATTGCTAACCCCTGAATTCTAACCATCAATTAATTGAGTCCTAAATCTACATATCCATGAACAATTCGACGATACGTGGCTACCCCATCATTCGTCGACGGAATCGAGCAGACTGGGAAAGTGTGAGGAGCAGTAGAACGCACCAAGCTGGGAGACCCACCTGTATTGCTTCATGAGTGAACACTCTCCCCCATTCTCCAAATCGATGCTGTACGAATAAAAGTATCCCTCGGATGATATCACCATCACTTGAGGCATCGTTCTAAAATTCCCGCTTCAGGTCCTATCCATAGCGAGTAGTCTCGGACTCACCCGCTCAATGCAACAATACAGCGTGCACCACTGGTCGGCAATCTGAGGAACGCGAAATCACGGGAAGGCTCCCATATTTCCGTCAAGGTACTCGGGAGGTAGCCGCCCACTGAGTGCGTGATCCCCTTTGTCATTTGCAGGCTCTTTCTTCGCAGTATCGATCTGGACACAGGAGTTGATTATCCCTCCACGCCACGGATGCAAACAGGAACGTACGAGACTCCGCCCCCTTTCTTCTTTTCATAAAACGCGTCGTACCCGCCATCAAGGGCGCTCACACCCTGCCGACTATCGATTGATTCAGGCGGACTGGACGGCGGATCGTTCCCTTTGGATGAAGATGATGATGATGAAGGTTTTTGCGATCCAAGCTTGAATATATGAACGGTCTCGTGTGCCGAACTGACGGCTAAAAGCGATGAAACGAGATTGAAGGTAATTGAGTATATTCGTGCCTCGCGTGTACCACGCCGGAACTGATACAACTTTTCGGCACCTGGGATACTCCACACGCGTATGACAGTGCCCTTTTCCGATGCAGTGGCGAGAAGTGTACCGGTTGAGTTGATGGAAAGGAAAGATATGGGTGCTTTGTGAGCTTGGATAACATTCGCGACGGTGAGCGAGCGAGTGGAGAAGAGGAGAACATCACCCGACTGCGGGGATGCGGTGCTAGAAGATGCTGCGGGGGGCACTGATGTAGGCTGTGTTGCAAGTGTAGCCGTTGGGGATGGAACTGGTGAGGGGTATGCAAGGTATGAACTATCGGCTGAAGGAGAGAGTGCACATATCGCTATGACAGGCGATAAGGAGAGGTGAGTTGCTCGCGAAATCGAGAGGCGTACCATCCGGATTTGACGTTGTTTCGATGACGTGCAGTAGGCGCATGTTTGAGATGTCGTAAATATATATTTCCGTCTCGAGCACGATAACCAGAGTTTTGCGGTTGAGCTTGACGGCCAGGATGGAAGAGGGGAACAATAGCTCGCAGATCATCGATTGGCGCTGCTCTGTATGTGAGCCAGCCAAGTAGTAGTATCGGTCAAACGCACTTTGGTGTTCACGATCTGCAGTTTGCGTGGACTCGACTGTGGCTGATCCGCAGCGCCGACCAACGCAATGAGTGAAGTGCAGAACAACATCTCGACCACCCCTCTCGCCCCATCGTCTTGTTCCGCATCTCAGATATCATCCTGGTCCTACAGTAGTAATATCTCACGCACTCATTGTGTAGACTCGACCAAAGGGGTCGCAATTGGTGATGCTATAGCCTTTCCTGGTGCCAACAGACACACACCTTGGACAGTCCAATCAGCCCCAGGACCGCGTTCCAGGTATTGTAAGAGCTTACGAGAAATCCTGGTTGAAATTCGCAAAGAGCATATTCGCATTCGTCCGTTCTGCCATCCTGGAATAGGTGGATCCAAGCTGGGGCGATCGTGGTTCGGAGCGGGTTTCTTGCGTAGAGTTCCTTCCCAACGGCAATTCCACAAGGAATGACTGTGGTTTCCGTGCTGCTGTGAATGAATTATAAGCAATGCATGAGTTTGGGCCACTCCGACTCAGGATGCCATTCACGTTAGTCCCACGCTTATTATGATTGTTTCTTTCCCGCACTGCACAGTCGCATGAGATTTACACGCATCCGTCATGTGTTGCAAACTGGATCGAACATAGATATTGTGCACATTCGAGCTCTCAGCACCAGCTACTAATACTGACGGTAATTGAAAATGGCTTCAACGAGCCACCAAAATCAGCCGCACCCCGACTCGGACGAGGCGCGCCGGACTGCTCTCCAAATTTATCAAGAAGTGTGGAGGGAGTACTTCAGGATCGAACAGGACTCCTGTCTTCAGGACATTCATTCACTAGAGGCCCTCCCTCCGGATGCCCATCTACCAACCTCGTTGGCTCAGTTGAATCTGGATAGCCCCGACCCCGCCCCTGATATCCAGGCTGTGCACACTGATGATGAATCATTCACCTGTCTTGATTTCAGCAACGAAACCAGGACCCATACTCTTCAAGCTTCTCATGTTATAGAAGCCCATGCCCATGAGCCCCATCCACGATATGAAAGCTGTACACCTGCCTCTCGCAGCACAACAGCCGAGCTTTGGGATTCCCTGGGTTTCATCCCATACGCAGATGACCCAGACTTCCCACTGATGGAATTCCTGTCGCTCTATGACTACCATGACTGGGTATGCGATTTTCGAGACCCCGACTGTGAGTCTGTGTTGTCCCGGGTTCGCACATATGTCCGCAACGCTTGTCACTTTCGTCAGATGAAATGATCGAAATTGAAGCCGTTCGTCGTCTGCATCACAGCAAGGACATTAGCCTTGAGGCGATCGACAGCCTATGCCTCTTTCGCGCATCTCGAATATCAAACAAATCCGGACTCATTTGGGATGTCTCCCAGCGGTAGGCGCAAGTCGTTGTGAGATATTCCTTATCAAATATCACCTTTTGATAGAGACTGGCCGGGCTATGCAGCCTCTGATTTACCTGAACTCCCAAAGGATTGTTCTCCACAAACTCCAAATCTCTTCTTGAAAGTCAACAACGTCCTCCCCTACTTTTGTCCATCGTTGAACTGTTTACACATGTACTGCGCTGTACATCGTAAGTCCCTCTCTCCTGTGTCGACTACGCGTCATAGGTTTCAGGACTCCCGTATGCGCCCGTCAAACCGGTGGAGCCTCGACTGATTGGCGCCGAGTTAATGCAGAAGGCTAGTGGCCCGTGTAGTGACTCGTGTTTCAAGCTTGCCTCGAACCGACCGGACGACTTTGATGTGTGTAGTACCATATCTCCAACCCCCAATGGTGGTTCACTTCCTACAGGAAAACCTATTATGGGATGCGGATGAGGTTGAAATGTTGAAAGGCGTGTTGAGTCTAACACCAGATTCGCTCCCGTGCGACCTGGCAGTCATCTGCGCCAAACAGTGTTGGGAGGTGGGAACCTATTAGCCCATGGTGTACTCATACTCATTTTATTTCTGGACCTTGAAGGTATATTTCTATCGATCGCGGCTCATCTCTGATGATGGTGTTGTGGAGAATCGCTCGATCGAAGACGTCCGTATGCCATTCGTCATGCCTAAATTTGGTACGGGATTGTAAAATCGAGGGATCACTTGGCAACCTCTGACTTTGTCGGCCAGTTGATGATACTTTTAGTGGGACCCCGCGGTTCACGCCGTCAGTCTTCTCCGTAACCGGCCCAGTCAGATAACTGATATATTCTTGGAAGAGTCACGCCTTGTAACCACATTGGCGCATGCGACCAGAATTCCACCTGCGAGTGCTACGCCAATTCGCAGCACTGCGAACGCAATTGCCGGTGTGGTCCCGATTGTAAGTTCGTTCTGTTGCATCGCTTTGAATGGTGCTGAGCGGCATTTTGAATAAGGCCGAATTCGATGGAAGGGCTGCAAATGTCGGCACGAGAAAGGCTCCAAGCTCTGCTCCGACCCACAAACTTGCCCATGCAAAGGTTCAGGGCGGGAATGTGAACCTGGAATTTGCACTCGTTGCGACGCGCGGTACGCCGCCGCCGAGCTTTCTTTGGGATATTGTTGTAAACATTCTCCAGAGGGAGTCTTTTGGGCCCCAATATCAACTTTATTCCTTCCGGAAAACGCGTCCGCAGACACCGTTGCACAAACACAAATGTGCAGCAGGGAAAATGCGAGGTATGTCTATCTTCTCCCCAAAAGGGGGGCCCATCTCACAACCACGCAGGCACTGGACATCCGCCCTGGCGCTTATGGCTTGGGTGCTTTTGCGCGCCATCAAATCGCCCAAGGCGCATTCGTGGGAGGTGGGCGATTATACCTGTCGCGAGCTTGTTGCTAATGGAGAGACAGAGTATGTCGGTGAGATGTTACCTCACTCGAAGATGGCGCCCGAGTGAGTGTTTTCCAGTATCGCTCTATGGAGCTGGAACCCAGATCTCCCTAGACTCTACATTCATACGGGCATGAACTATTGTTTCGACCTGAATTCGGAGTGTATTTTGGACGCGGGTACAATCGGGAACGAGACGCGGTATCTAAATCACAACATGGAGCCCAACTGCGAAGCCATAGGTCAGCTGCCTCGATTTCCAACTAGATGTTTGCCAATTTACGACGCTCAAGTTGTCTACGTTAATGGAGAACATCGAATTACCCTAGTGGCGAGTGGGTATACGTTTTGAGCTCATGGCGACGTTTGACCAACTGCATTGTTCTAGGTCGGGATATCCCACCAGGTGCAGAATTATTTCTTGACTATGGAGAAAAGTATTGGCATGGAGAGGGGGCGCCACGGCTGGACTGAGCGCTGTCCGAGGCATCATTTCGTCGTGCTTACATCTTGTTTTGGGTTGCAAACATTATATTGGGGTCTGTCGCCATGATAGATTCCAATTGCCCATATAATTCCCTATATAATAATACAAAAGACAGTGGTATCTTAAAAGAAATAATTGATTCCTCGAGTTGACAACTAACACCCAGCAGGGACGACAGTGTTGTCGACGTGATTAGCAGCATTGACACCAAGTCCGCGGCTGGCGAATGCCTTCCATAAAGTGCACTTGTTAGCACCCGCATAGCGATTGACATCAGCTTGGATCCAAGCATCACGAGCCGAAGTAACTGAAGTGGGGTCAATGAGGCCGAAAACACTGGGAGATCTAAAGGACACATACAGAGGGGGTTGCAAGGTTGGAGTGCGAGGGCATCGAGGAAGAGATGTAGGAAAACAATGTTTCCTTCCGTTCCGGTTGGGTTGGTGCGGGCAGTCGTTGAGAACCCATGGGCGGCAACCAGCGCAGCATAAACATTGTGTAATATATTGGCCCAAACCTCTCCGATGTCTGTACTTGTTTTATAATCCGTTTTGTTTGCGATTCATTATAAAACTCACTGTGGACCTCGTTCAGAGCTGCAACGCTTGAGTAGCGGAGGGGGTTCACGGTTCTATAATTATTACGTTGAGTAGTGTCACTCGCTAGGATCGGGGTGGCTGCTTACGCCGAGGTTGAGTAGGGGTGAGTGCGGATGCCAGCAGCGTCATTCGTGACATATTGTCCCATAACGTAGTCGGGCACCGCACTGGAGGTCTTTTCGGTCCAGCTAAAGTACCATAGTTGAGCATGTGTTATCCAGCATCCGCAAGAAAACATACTCGGCCATCGCATCCGACCAGCCTGGACAATTTACATCAGTTTTATGATCACTGGCTCCTGAGTGGAAACTTGCCTTCTCCCATGCCTCCTGCCTCAGTGGTTTGTAGGCACCGTCCAGTCCCGCCGCCGGTCATTCGGTTCGTAACACCGTGTGTGTTCTCGTGTACAACGATATCGTTCTCCAGAGCGCCATCACGTTCGGGCTGGATGAGCAAAGTTGAAAATGAGAATGCGAAGAGTACATGTAAGAACACACGCTGGTAAGATCCCACAGGAACATCCCTGGAGCATATCAATATAATCATCTATACTCAAACATCAAGCGATCTACGCACTCATTGCTCCCGATTGGCCGCTACATAAGCATGTTAGATACGCGCCAGAAGGGAAGTAGGATACACGCACTCTGGGGGGGTTGAAAAGTCGGCGTTATCGGTTCCCGCGGTGCTCTGGACTGAGATAGTGACGGGGTCAGCTTGAGCTCCGCCCTTGCCAAAGTTGTTGGATTGGAAATTGAACGCAGCCTATCTCCAGGGTGAACCACTAGGAAATATCATTTTGTGGCAAATACATACCTCGGTAAAGCCGTATCTACGGGGGACGTCAGCATTTATGAATCAAGCAGTCAATTTCGAGAAGATCTAACCGATAGGTGAAGTCATGGACGGAATTTACGAGGTAGAATGCGTTAGTTCGTGCCGCATTGAGGTTGACGGCAACAGTGGGAGCTTGACTCGGATCTTGAGTAAAGATGAAGTTCAATCCGGTTGACGACTGTGTGGTGGTCGAGGACGTAGTCCCCTTGAACGCAATAGCATTGTTTCCTCTACCGTCCTAATCAATATAGAGCGAGCATTCCAATGGTAAAACGTACGAGGTGGTACTAGATCAAGTCGCTTGATTAGAGGCCATCCAATAACAAAGTAGGTCGCTCACGTTGTAGTTGTGGTACCTGTGGAATGCCAGCCATCTGGAGAAGCAGTGGTATCTTGAGGGTCAGTCACGACCTCAAATCCCTGAGTAAGAATTTCCTTGGTGATCGGAAGTACCCGATACTAGAGCCACGTGAGATCAGGTATTATTATGGGGTTTGGGAAACATACCGAAGCCTTCGCCACAAAATCGGTCACGGACAATAATTCACCCGAGTGGGCATCAACGAAGGCCTCGAACCATGTTCCGGCTTCCTCATTTTGGATTTGCATGACGTGAGACAAAGCCACAGAGCCATCCTGCTTGGCAAAGAACTCAAGCGTAGCCGGGTGGTTGTTGAATTTCCCTGAGAGTGCATTCTCAGCGGTTGTGGTTGCGGCTTCCAAACTGATTGTCGGAGTGGAGGAAGCGATGGAGGCTATAAAAAGATTAAGATTGGTGGATCGCACTGAATTGGTTCACGCACTTGGTTTGACGAACGAAGATCCAAATGATACAACCTTATTGTTTTTATTGAAGGCGACGTTAGCAACCGCATTAGCGAAGGGAACACCGTCCTATTGGTGGGTTAGTTATGTGGCCTCGGCCCGTGATTCGCTCTACATACATGTGTTTGCCGGACGAACGCATGCTTGGCGACCTCGCCAGCGAAACCGGATTTGAAAGAAACTGTTGACGCGTCCACACCGAGGTGTGATCCGACAAAGGCGATAGCCGCCGCTTCAATGTCGGGATCGTCCCTCTTTGATAATGGATGATCAATCCCTTCCCCAAAAGTCTATAGCCGAGTCAAAATACTGAATCATTGAGCAGCTAATTCTTACTTCAAATGTGCTTGGTGGGTGGAACGTCTCGATTTGGAGGTCGCGGCTGATATTCCTCACTCGATGGGTCCCGAATTTGGTGCTGGCAGGCCAGGGCGCAGCACTCGCCGAAGTCGCATAGACAACAGCGAGGAAGACAGACGTGAAAAACTTGTTGAAAGACACCATTTTGGCAAGTGTGTAACAACGCTAGTCTTCAGGTGTTATAGGAGTGGGCTTAGGAAACTACGGAAGGTAGGACCTGATGATTTATGGTGAAAAAGGCTCCCATTTATACGTGTTGGTTTGCCGATTTGCCTGGTCTCTCATGAACATCGTGGCCCACCGAGGCACATATTGTTCACAAGGTGCTAATAACGCATGATAAGGAAGAAGCCAATAATGTCATCAAACCTCCAGTGTGCTCCAAGAAAACGATTTCGATAAGGATAAACTGCAGCCATAGCTTCGAACGTATGGACCACAAATTTATATTGGGTGTGACCACGTCGAAAAACCTGTTTGGTTGCGATATTAATAGCCAGGGATAATCCAGCAGTCCGGGGAATTGGCACATGTGACCCATGGAAAGTGCGGGTCTTCCACATGGGAGGCTCGAATTGAATCGTAGAACGCGGAAATTCTTCCGAAACGCGTTAGAATACCTGAAGAACGCTAGAATAATAGAGTTAAAACACAGAATAAATATCCGTGAGCCACTAACAGGAAGCCTCCCACACGAATCCATGATAGCTGATTGCCTCCACAACTCTGTTTTCTCGACCCTACTCATGTGGAGCATTCGCCTAAAAAAGACTGGCGAACGGAAAGATGAGAAAGTGAGGGATCGAACGCACCTCAACTCGGGTACAACGCTCTAAACCCAGCCCAAGGCGCTGAATAGCCGCCCCTGAACGAAAATCTGAAACTGGCCATAAGCGCACGGTCATGTTCAGCCGGTTACGGGCCTGTCCATGCCTGCTCCGGGTTGGCTTTCCCCGATTGTCAAAACACGCGTTGTCAACACTGCCACCTGAACTGAGCCAAGGCTCGTGCGATGTCTGCTGATTCCCAAGCGCTATCGCTTTGATGGCAAACGGGTGGTTGCTATGTAGCCGCTACATTCAATGTGAGATTCAGAAAGCAGATTCCATAACGAAATTCAATAGTTCCATGCGCGAAGATGGTTTTGGTTGTGGAGTCTCACGTCACTGTGCAGTTGGGCGGGTGGAACAATCGTCGTTGCACATGGAATCCGATGACAGAGACGGAAGGTGAAACCGACTTGGAGATTATGTTTTTCCAGTAGGTGGTTGAAAAGGTTCTCGACGGACATGTGCGGCCCGAGCAAGTTGCCTATTCTGACAGATCGTAGGCTGCTTGACATTCAGTTCGTCATGATAGCATGAGAATAAATATAGCACTCGGAGAAATTATGAACATGTTAGTTTATAGCGCACCAATGCCTGCACTTACCATACCACTGTGTCCCAGGTGAGACCGTTCAATGGTTTCCGATTGGTACCAAGAAACTCAGAACATTTCAGGAGATAACGATAACATAGCCGTTTCCCGTCTTCACGAGATTGTCAAAACGTGTGTCAGTTTCATCCTGGACATCTCAGGCTGGTGTAAGCTGTTTCATGGGGGCGCAACGCCCCGCCCAGGTAGCCGTCCGAGATCACATCTATTGCAATTTATTTTCAGACTTTGGGGATAACAGAAGACTCACCATTGAATACAAGTGACACGATGGAAATGTAAAGTCAAGCAAACGCTCCACATCTTCATGCCAACGCAAGGTTGTATAAGAATGGGACGGCACAGGACCGCGATATCTTAATTCAAGAGAATCAGGTGGCCAGCGCAAAACTCTGATAAGTATGGTCTTTGTTCATTAATGGACTTAAGCGGCGGTAATTTATTTGTAGATGTTCTGCAGCTGAGTCTGCACGGCCTCAGGAGACATTTTGATATCTGATCGGGTCCAAATACGTTGAGAAACAGGTGACTGGAGTAAGGGAGATAACATACATTTAGAGGGGTCTGGTGGCGAACAATCGGACATAGTCTGATCAGGAGGGGGTGAAAAACTATGGGCGGAACTCACTCTTGCTAAATTCTTTCTCGCGGTGTTTCTGCGTGAACTTTTCCAAGGAAGCCACAATGAGTTTGATGATATCGGCACCAATCAGCTCTCGCCCAGCAGGATCATCCTCCAGCAATTTGGAGGACCGATGTCGCTCCAGAACCTCCTCAAGCAGCTCGTAGAATCGATTAAATTTCTCCTTCGTAGCCGTCTTCCCTGATTTCTCTTTTGGATCGTCAACGAGGGCCTGCATAAGGGGGGAGAAATTTGTGTCGAAGTATCCCGCCTTGGCCGTTCGGTAGTTAGAGTCCAAGACGTCTTGAGTAGGTTTGGAGAGAAGATTTAGAAGTGCGCTATCTGTTGGTTGAACTAGGATGTGCTGGCGGAAATACGATACATTGTTGAGCAAAAAAATTGCTCCATATGCTGGGCGCCTGGAGGTCCGAGAAAGAGTGGTCAAGCTATTAATTACCGTTGTCACCAGATCATCTGGAGGATCCATTCATCAGGTGCGGAGATACGCTCGGTCCCGAGAATGACTCACAAACATAGTGCTCTAATAATACCGATTCATCCCCGTCACCTGCCTTGGAGGCCTTCCCCACCTGCACCCCCTCCCCCATCTTCCAGTTCCCATCCCCGAGAGTGAGTAGAGCGGATCCAACAGCGCTCCTTACATCAGGTAATCTCTCCAGGTAGAGTGTTGTCTCAAACGGTTATCAGGAGAGAATTCGACTGGACGTCACAACACACACCGAAATGGTGAAGTCGGCCAGGCTGGTGCTTAACTCTCCCCCTTTGCCCATGGATGCCATCTTAAGGTCCGCCAAAAACTCTGGGAAGCTGCGCAAGCAGACGGCGCGAAGGGAGTGCATGCCATCCTTCATTTCTTTACTGTCTCCATATCCGCGACGAGACAAGACACTATCCCATTGGGGTTGGATCGAAAGCAAGAAATCGTATGCTGAGAGGGCCAGGAATGTGTATTTATGCAGAGATTTTTTGATGAGAGAGATGAGGGAAGTAAGCGTTGCAGTGAAGAGACTGAGAATTGGCATCAACAACGCGTCATATGATGATGCGATGGATGCCTGAGTCCCAAGAGGTGAAAGATCCGCCAAAAGCCTATATTCGTCCTAGAATGGGGATCAGACAAATGAAGAATAATGAAGGGTGAGGGTCAAGACTTACATCCGCGACATTCAAAACCAATCCGACCCATCTTCCAAAGTCCCTCCCGGCTTCAACCGCATCAATCGTGTCGGCTCGATCAAGGACTCTCTTGCCCTGGCCTTCCAGGCATTTGCGGCCCCATGTACCACGCATATCCGCGTATCCTTTTTGGGCATCTTTGAGCGTAGACATTATGGCCGGTGCGGCGGGGTGAGATGGATGGGTGGAGGGAAGGGGCATTGTGCGCAGAAATACAACCAAGGGCCGGAGGGTTGACAGTAGTGTTGGTGGGAATGTCATAGTGACCAACTCTGCACCTGGCACAGGAGAAGTGCCCGAGGAGGCTTCTGCGACAAGCTTGGTATAAAGCTGTGTGAGCTTTTTTGCTCCAGTTTCTACGAGACGAGCCTGTCTCAAAGATGTTTAGGTCCGTATAGCAGGAAGGAAACAATCGTACTTTATCCTCCGAGGCACTATCAGATGAATTGAATGCGATGGTAGCATTCAGGCGAGCAAGGGCGTCCTTGTACATATCCATTTGACCAGGTTGAGGGCTGTCGAAGCAATCAGTGCCCAGTACCCCCCGGACGATGGATGGATGTACCCCCTTAGAATCAGCGCCTCTTCCGCCTCGGTCCCTTCTTGGTTACTAGCAACTTCATCAATCTTCTGCAATACGCTTTCAATATCTGAACGAGTCAAGTGATCGATCAACATTATCAAGGCAAGACATACTGTTCGCTCGTCGATTCAAGACCTGTGTAGACGTATACAGAGGAAGAATAGACTTCTCAAGCTTCGCGATACGCGTATCAAAACTATCAAGGATAGCTAGCTAACCAGGTGAGTCAAGTCACAAATCATCGCCTTGGAGCCTACTGGTCATGCGTTTGGAAATTTGGTGTGTTTTATTCAAGTTCTGCTCGAGCTAATTCAAAAGGTTTGGAAGCGACGTATTTCACATAAATGGTGTGCTCCGTACCAGCTCGATCTCAGCACTTTCATCGTCCATGGGCGAAAATGGGAGGTCGTAGTCAAGCAGCCAGTTTGCTTGGCAGAGCACTAATCTGTTTGGTTTCAATAGCATCGGCAAACACGCGATTCTGCATTATGTCAAACAAGCGTAAAGACGACGCGCTGCCACGTGGGATGATTGACAGGCTTAGTCTCCCTTGCGATCTTACCTAACTTGAAGTGACACATCCAGCTTGTAATCCCCCTCGCCGCCGTTGATTCCACTAGTAGGTATGCACATATGACCGTTACAAGAATCAATCTCCATGACATTTGAGAGTACAACAGGATTATCAAACAAGATATTACATTCAAACGGAGAAGGCTACCAGGCCATAACTCGAACGGTAGGTGATGCAAAAGAGAGCGGAACATTCATGAAGGCCTTCCAGGGTAAGAGTACAGGCGAAAAATAATAACCATGAAGAAAAGGACTGGAGTGCGCGTCAGGAAAGCGGGTAGGTAAATATAAGAGAGTGAACGGAGTAGAGGATGCCAGCACCGGCGGAATACGAGACAACCGCTCAGCAATTATTTCGTACATCTTACATTTCTTGTGAGTGAGGGTTGGTCACGGAACTTCATTCATAGTCCAAGTGGGGGGCTAGGAGATGCCCTTGGGTAGGGAATCTTCTGAACTAATGCGGGAGGTGTAAATGATTGGGAATGGTTGCTGCTTGGTTGCTGGTGTAAATTTCGCTTGGTGGTCTGGGTGCGGGTCGTCCATGTACCAGATTGTAAAACTCCTGCGCAACAATGGCCGAGAATGAAGCCTCCTCAATTAATTCTTGTTCTTTAGCTGTAGATTGAAAGTAGTTTGCTCGGTTAGTACAAAGGGAATGCTGCCGCACTTCATCAGCTGGTGGGCAGCACCCCGTCACTTTCCGATGCCTCTTAAGCGCATCCAAGCGACTGTACCTAGATTGCCGTCAGAATGTTTCTAGAAGGCCAACCAGGTCATGAGCTCACAATTTCAAACAAGCTTGACATTGAAATGGGCGTTTCTGCTGGCGGAAGCGGCACGAATTCCTTTTGTGCCGCGAAAAGGCCGCCTTTGTCATCGCTGAGCCGCAGCGTTGGCAGGTCTACAGACGGGCGGATTAATCTCAAACATCAAGTTTTGGGAACGACAACGACGTACCCCATTGACCCATCCGTGTTCCCCCCCGTCTGTGCGACTGGTATTGTGCGCCGACGTAGGGAAAGTAAGAAACGAATCCGCAATGACCGTGTCCATCGGGAAAGCGGATGCGTTGGACGTAAAGGAGATTGATATGAAGCTGGGATGAGATTTTCTCCGCCGCGTGCCGAGGCAAGCTTGTATTGCGCTTTACTGAGCCACCCTTGACTGTATTGTTGAATGAAGTCAAGACGCAGGAGAGTCGCCAGAAAATTTGCCCTGGAGCCAAACAAAAAAGAAACGATGACATTAACCACCATCATCTTCACAACCGTGACATACCACCGCAGGACGGATGCAGCCGTCATAAATAATCCCCCCGCTGCGGATAGCGCCGCGACATACATGCCGTCATAAGTCCTACAATCACTTCCCTAGTGACGCTGCTTCGCCAAACTCGGGGCACAATCTCCGCTGCGGTGTTGTATTCGACATGATTCTCCAACAGAGTCAGCTCATCGGAACATGCAGGAAATATAGTAATGGTCGCACATGGTTCGTGGTGGCAGCCAGCCGATGCCACGAATACCTCGGGGATTATCCATAACCAAGCGACAGTGTGTCGATTCCGTGAAGTGTGGGTCTAATCCCTTTCGCGGGACGTTGCGCGTGGAAAAGTGGGTATCATAGCTGCAATGAAGCTGATACTCTTCCGCTACTCTTACACCAGTAAAAAGCTGTTGACGTGATCTCATACAACAGCATATTGTGATCAACATCAGAACCGTCCACAGCATTACACCGCATGTATTATAGGACATCTTGTCAGAAGCTGAAGTGTTCAAATAGCACTGTCCCCGGCTGGGATTGACCCCACAATATGGTTCATGAACATGCTGGAATGGGTGTGGTAAAACGGAAACACTCACCAAGGGTAACTGAGATGGAATGTCAACAGAGCGATATTAAATCCACACCTCTCCCAACAGGCGTGATGGACTCCTGGTCGCTGACAAGTCCGAGTCAACTGGAGCGAAATGTGGGCTTCACGTATATGTCCCCAAGTTTGCACTACTTTCAGAATCCTGGTGATATTTGGACCCTTATCTATGGCCCACTAGTTCTGGCAACTCACAATGGATGTTTCAAAGGTCGCGAAAAGCAAAAATGGACGAATTTCTGGTAATACCCCTTTGCAGTGGGCAAGGTACCATCGCCGGGTCTTGCCGTCCAAAAAACATGAATGATTCATGAGAAATAATCCAATAACCTCACTTGTTATTTCTTCGGCGGAGATATGTGCATCCCGTCACCAGGACTACTAGTAGTACTAGGACATCAGATCAAACGATCTCTGCAGAACTGAATTATTATAAGGACAACCGACCTCAAGCCCAAATCAAGACCTGGGTGTAATTACCGCCGACGGATCCTGGGTTGATACAACTTGAATAGTTATCGTGCAGGGGGTTTGAAACGCCACCGACAAGCGATAGTTGACGGCCGACTCGGCCTTGGACCTTTGGTTTCGGAAGTCCCAGCTGTTAGGTAAGCAAGCGATGTTGAAGTTGGAATCCCGGCTTATTATGTCGAGAACTCGGGTTTATCGGTGCCGGTTGAAATATCATGATGCGGGGAAATTCCAGGCACCAATTTCTCATTTGTGTTACAGTGGTCAAACGCTTCAGCGCATCCCAAGAGTTGTTTCCTCGGATTCAAAATTATGTCAGGCTCGAACATTATCCTTATCAAGTTCGTATACACTTTAGCCATCGATATATCCAGCTCCATCATCTCGAAAGCTCTCAACATAGAATTTTACTGCACGCCATTGAACCAGACTAGGACCCGCGCTCTCACACCCGACGGGTTCCTCGTGGCTTTCCATCCAAGTTGCACCTTAAACCCGCGAGACATGACTCCCTGTGAATAATATGGAATCGTACGCGTTTTTCAAGCGATGGGCCATGGTATATCTGGTTGTCCGAAATGCGGGGCACGACACGTGTGGGCCATTTCCATATGGTACAGGCCCAAGTAATCCAGATAACCAGGTCTCCGTTCTTGTTTCGATAATATTCTCCTCAAGTCAGGTGGTGCCTTTGGGATTCTTCCACTGCTTCTTATCAATCCACACGGCCTGTCGAGGTAGGGCTTCCAACCCCCCCAGTGCTTCAAAATAGTATCTCGATACTCTGTTAAAAGGGCAAAGAGATGGGATTAGTCTCACAGACGAACGTTTTCGCACACCCAGGGTGCCGTTGAGAAATGCCGTCTTTCAATAAAGTTCTTGGTTCCGTTCTCCTCGCCGTTGCCTACGCATTGCTGTCTAACGGGTCTCTTGTCGATCCATCAAAACATGCTACGCATCGCTCTCGGGTTGTAGCGCGCGGCCTCCAGCTGGAGGCATTCCACCCGCAGACTACGTTCCGGGTGCGTATTCGATCTCGAGTTGTGGACTTGATTATCATTATACCGGCTCTTCCAGACCTTCGGAGATGGCGTTGAACAGCCACCGTCCTTTGGGCCTACCACCCTCGAGGAAATGGCTGTCTCCATTGTACAGTCTCAGACTGGTGTTGACTCGACCGATATTCATTTCCACTCTGGGTTTTCGGATGGACCGGGCGCATTCGCCTATGTCAGGCAGTCGCATGTATGTCTCCTCGATTCCCCTACATTTACCCACCCGACCGTGCCATAGGAAGGCGTCCCATTTGCAAATGCAGTAGCCAATGTCGCTTTACACAACAACAAAATTGTGTCTTTCGGCTCGTCATTTGTTCAGACGTGTATGGCCCTCGTTTTGTATCGCAAATAATCTAATCCCAACCCATCCCCTAGCAAATATCGCCGCTTCTACTCCATCCGTTGACGTCCAGTCCGTCATTCCGAATGCGGAGGATGCCTTGAACGGAAAATTTAATGGCCAAGCTCCCACTCTCGAATACCTCGTACAACCTGATGGGTCCATTGCCCTCGCCCACGTTGTTCAAATCCAAAATGACAATACGGGGACTTGGTTCGAGGCTTTCATTGATGCTCACTCCGGAGAAATTCTTTCGGTTACTGATTTTGTGGCCGAGGCCTCGGTATGGACCTTCTCGTGGTATTATCGTTCATATGCTCACAAGGAATCTTCAGTATAAGGTTCTTCCAATCTCGGAAGAACTTTTCACTGATGGCCTGGCTACCCTCGTAGACCCTCAAGACGCATTTTCCTCACCGCTTGGGTGGCACAATGACGGAACGACCAATACTACATTCACTGCGTTTGCGCTCCTACTTTGCCTCGCTGGTGGTGCACGCTAATAAAGAGTTCTAGTGGTAACAATGTTATTGCTTTCAAGGCGAATCAAGCTGCCACTACCCCTGAAACCGGCGTGGATCTCTCATTCAACTACACATACGTCGATACTGTGGATCCAACAGCCGGGCAGAACATCGATGCCGCACGCACAAATGCATTTTACATTATCAACACGATGCATGACATTGCGTACAAGTATGGATTCACGGAGAAATCATTCAATTTCCAAACAAACAACTTTGGGAAAGGCGGGCTTGGAAACGACCATGTGTTGATGAGTGTGCAAGACGCATCGGGCACCAATAACGCAAATTTTGCAACGCCACCAGAGTATATAATTAGCTGTGGTTCCGCGATTGCGCTAATTATTCATGCAGCGGCCAATCGGGAACCTGCAGGATGTGGGTATCTTGGCTTTCGGCTGTGGCTAGATGTTCATGTGGTCTCCAGGTTTCTCTGGACTCTAACGCCTGTTCGACGGGATGGAGCCATGGAAAATGATATTATCACCCACGAACAGACTCATGGGATCACCAACCGGATGACGGGTGGGGGGACAGGAAGGTGCCTCCAGACGACGGAAGCGGGGGGCATGGGGGAGGGATGGTCAGATGCTATGGCGGAGTATGCATGGTCTACTTCCATTCCAACTGAATGCCGACGCATGCGTTTGTAGATGGACAGAACACAAACTGGTTCCACCGGGAACTCTCCTTCCGGATTACATTCTCGGCCAATACGTTACCAACAGTGCCGCTGGAATCCGGACCCATCCATATTCGATATCCAAGTGGGTTCATGCATGGTTTCATCAGGCTGAGCTGACATGCACGAGCTAGTATCACCAACCCACTCCGTTATTCTACCATCAAGACTCTCAATGAGGTGCACAGTACGTGATCACCCACATAAATAGACACCCACACCTCACGTACCTCCAGACATCGGCGAGGTTTGGGCCAACATGTTGCACAACGTGTATGCTGCTCTCGTAGAGGAACATGGATTCTCGGGGAATGCAAAGACGGACCCTACGACACCCGAAGGGAACGTTGTCTTCCTGCACCTGTTTATTGACGCACTCCCCATCCAGCCGTGCAATCCCACCTGTAAGATCCCGCTATTATGAAAGGGCTTGGTATTGATTACGTCGATTCGTCTAGTTGTGAATGCCCGAGACGCATGGATCCAGGCAGACCAAAACAGGTATGCGGGCGCTAACAGGTGCTTACTGTGGAAAGCATTTGCCAGCAGAGGTCTGGGACTCAACGCCGCGAATTTCGTCGATGACCCATCCGTACCGAGTGATTGCTGATAAGTTTATTTCTTGTATCTTCTTGGGAATTGGGCGTCTTTGTTTCTCTTGTAAATTGATTATTCTACAAATGTAAACATCCATGGTCACAGTCGTGCAAGGCATCGCATGCAGGCCCGGATCCGGACCGAGACTGCGTTGTCCCCAGAAGGAAACAGCGACAAACAGCCCAACAACACTGCTGATCAGAGTCTGGGCCTTGACCCAATCACCTTCAAACCCCGAACCTCCGAAAAGCCTGAGTTAGATCCTGGCAGGACTTCTAGCTGGGCGATCCCATATCAACGCGATGTCCGAGCTGCACCCCATTATTCCAGCTCCGGACGATGGCAGCCTCGTCGTCCCGCCCGCTCAGGACGCGCCAGAGCCGGCGCCTATCACCGAACAAGAGGTCGGGGAATATCGAGAACAGGACCGATTCCTTCCCGTGAATAAGCCATCAACGCGTCATATCTTCCCGCTTACTCCACTTTACAGATCGCGAATGTCTCGCGTATTATGAAATCATCTGTGCCCCCAACGGCCAAGATCGCGAAAGACGCCAAAGAATGCGTGCAGGAATGCGTCTCGGAGTTTATCTCCTTTATCACCAGCGAAGCTGCGGAGAAGTGCCAGCTTGAGAAGCGTAAGACGATTGGAGGGGAAGATATCCTCTATGCGATGTCAACGCTGGGCTTTGAGAACTATGCAGAGACGCTGAAAATCCACTTGGCGAAACTTCGACAGGTAAGCATATGATCTGGCGTCTCCCCCTACTTTGGTGGCGGGGTTCACGATTGTTATGCGTAGCATCAGACAGGCACGGCTGGTTCAGGATCGAGGCCGGAACGGAATATTGAGCCCCGTATTGACGAGGAATAGTCCGACCAGTCGCATTTTCGCTCTACCGCCGACAGTTCTAGTAGTTCATGTAACGATGATGGATCGTATTATGTAGAAGATGACTATTCTCGCTAATTTATCCGTGTTATCAGCTATTGACCAATCACCATTCATGAATCCATTAGAGCCTGATAAACCAGCCTCACCAATGCTAAGCACGCCGCCTCAAACTACGGTCAAATTGGAATTCTATCTTCTGTTCTCTGTCGAAAACACCCTTCCGCTCATGGTCGGGCTCCTTTGTGCCTCTTGAGTCTTGGCCATGCTTCACCCACCGGCCGAACCTAATTACCAGCCGAATCTCGCTCAAGTGTGAAATGCCATAATCCAAATTGCACATCATATTATGATACCCGTATCTTATGTCTTTTTGAGCATTTCAAGTTGAGATTGTAAACCTAACTATTACTGCCCAACAGTCGCGGCGGCATCGGTCCGGAATCCCGGACGAGGGCGGGAACTCTGCTACGATTTTCTGGGCCGTTCTGAACTAATGCTAATGTTAGTATAAGTATGTTCAGTGCCACAGCGCCGGTCACCGCCCCCCATTCCGGCCAGGTCTCCCATGCATACATATTTTACTGTCCCGTGCCCTTGTCGAATTGGGCGCGGTGACGGTGCCCGTAGGATACATTACGTGTCATTTGGTTGTTGCCAGAGATCGCGCTGTCCCTGTGTTCCAGAGGTTCACTGCTCTAATTTCTTTGTGCCATTCGAGGGGGGTTCACGACGAATAGTAGAGCTGGTGGAGTGAGATTGAGAAGCCGAGACGCGGAACGTCACGTTCAAGTCACAACCACCCATTGACCGCACCTTCCATCCTATTTGTTTCGTTCCTTCACTGTTGCATCTTATAGAGCGCCCATCGCCCAATTATCTACATAGACAAGATACCAAGACGGCTTTTAGAGCATTATGAGTGTTCGCGATCATCCTGGTTTCCTGATGTGGTAGCTCAAATTTCCACAGACATTTACTGTCGATCAACCAATGGAGGACGACATCCTTAGTGATATCGTACCGAGCAACATCGTTTCCCGCCAGGTTGGTGCTCTATTGCGGTTAGTAAGTGATGGTTTCATGACCTCTCCTCAGCCAAGTCAAGGCGCGGACGGTGAAAGTGAATTTGGCGGTGACGCTATGGAAGAAGATGAGCTGGCTAGCGAGTACGATCAGGTAAAACGCTTTTTATTTGAATGAATCGCCCAGCTAATATATATACTAGGGTGAAGGTTCTGCAGCATTGGCAAAGCAGCAAGCAACAGCAGAGCGGCGGGAGAAGAAACAGAAAAGGATGGCCGCTGAGGGGGAGTTGCAGGTGAAGAGGCAGGCGATGGACAAGGCCAAGGTGCGCTTCACGTTCTTCTTTCTCGTTGTGTATTCAAACAGCAGTCTAGATTGCAGATGCGGTGAAGAGGTACTCTTATCTCCTCGGGCAAACGGAACTATTCAAACATTTTGTGGATATCAAAGTGAGTGCATGTATAAACCCCTTATAGATGTCTCATAAGATGCTTCCTGCAGCGTGCCCGCGATCCTGAATATGCAGCTATGATGGATGTGCAACCCAAGCCCAAAGGGCGTGGGAGGAAGAAAGCCATGTCGGTCTCGCCGTGTGTCTTATTGGTATTTGTTGATCAAAACCTCCAGGGACACCAACACCCGCCACCGAAAATCCGAGAAAGAAGAGGATGAGGAGTTGCTCAAAGATGGGGAGATGGCCGTCGACGGAAACGATCAACCATTTGTCTTCGAGGAGTCGCCGAGCTGTGGGTAGCACATTTTTCATCAACGCCTTTTTTTGCTGATAGAAATAGTTATCCATGGTGAAATGCGCACATATCAGTTGCAGGGCCTTAACTGGATGGTGTCGCTCCACCATAATGGGCTGAACGGAATCCTTGCAGATGAGATGGTATGCTCCTTGTAGCTTTGAGTTCACACCTAACGTCGCTTCCCAGGGGCTCGGCAAAACTCTCCAAACGATTTCCTTTCTGTCCTATTTGAAGCACCACCTTTCTGTCTCGGGGCCGCATTTAATTGTCGTGCCCAAATCCACACTGCAGAATTGGGCACGCGAATTCCAACAATGGACGCCGGATTTCAACGTGGTGATGCTGACGGGTACCAAAGACGAGCGGGCAGATATCATCGCCAATAAGCTCATGCTACAGCTCTTTGACGTGTGCATCACCACATACGAGATGTGTCTTCTCGAGAAGGGCGCACTGAAGAAATTCTCGTTCGAGTACATCATCATTGACGAAGCACATCGGATCAAGAACGCGGACTCAATTTTGTCGCAGATTGTGCGCACATTTATCTCCCGTGGACGGCTGTTGATCACTGGCACACCACTGCAAAACAATTTGAAAGAGTTGTTTGCATTGCTGAATTTCATTTGTCCCGAGATTTTCGTCAAATACGAAGATCTTGACAGTTTCCTGCATAAGGATGAAGGGACAGGGACATCCTCGGCGGGGCTGACGGAAGAAGAGAAGAGCAAAAAGGTCGTTGAGGCTCTTCATAAAATCCTGAGGCCCTTCTTGTTGAGACGAGTCAAGGCAGATGTAGAGAAAAATCTGTTGCCTAGTACGTGGGTTCAATATTTTCGGGTCGATCCTCAATTAATCGGCATGTAGAGAAGGAAGTCAATATTTATGTTGGGCTCACGGATATGCAGAGGAAGTGGTATCGATCAGTTTTGGAGAAAGATATTGATGCTGTGAATGGTTCGTATCCCTATACTATCACTTGCTCCCTGTTGATATCGGTTTTCTCCAGGTTTGACTGGGAAAAAAGAGGGTAAAACTCGACTGATGAATATGGTCATGCAACTTCGCAAGGTTACTTGCCATCCATACCTTTTCGATGGGGCCGTACGTTCTCTTTCTTTCTTGACTTCGTGTGTTTCCGACATATTCCACCAGGAACCTGGCCCTCCTTACACCACGGACGAACATTTGATCAACAATTCCGGCAAGATGCTCATCCTTGACAAACTGCTCGCCTCGATGCGCGCCAAAGGCTCGCGCGTGCTTATCTTCAGTCAAATGAGTCGTGTTCTAGATATTCTGGAGGATTATTGTCTTTTCAGGCAATATAGTATGGAGTCAACAATCTAGCAACATACCCAGGCTGACCCATCTATTTTCCAGAGTACTGCCGCATTGATGGCAGTACAGCACATGATGATCGTATTCTGGCAATCGACGAATACAATAAACCTAATAGCGAAAAGTTCATCTTCCTCCTCACCACCCGAGCTGGTGGATTGGGCATTAATTTGACCACCGCAGATGTAGTGGTGTTGTATGACAGCGATTGGTATGCCCGTGTCGTCCGCCGTCCCTAGCTCCCGTATTTACTGTTTCGCGCAGGAATCCGCAGGCGGATCTGCAAGCTATGGATCGCGCCCACCGGATTGGGCAGACGAAGCAGGTCTATGTATTCCGCTTCATCACGGAAGGCAGCGTGGAAGAACGTATGCTCGAGCGCGCAGCACAGAAGTTGAGACTAGACCAGTTGGTTATTCAACAAGGACGCACGCAACAGGCGAAAGGTTGGCTTTCCCCCATCCATCTGCGCTTGTTTTGGGACTCATTGGTGCAATGAAAGCTGCCGCGAACAAAGAGGAATTATTAGAAATGATCACCCATGGAGCAGACAAGATTATAAATGCTTCAGAAGAGTATGTCTCCCCATTTGCCTCCCGCCGAATGATTGCCCAATGTCGACTTGTAGTCTGATTATCAATGACGATATCGACGCCATCATTCAAAAAGGGGAGGAGCGTACTGTTGAGCTAAACAGCAAATATGAAGGACTTAACCTAGAGGATCTCAGCAACTTCAAATCCGAGGCATCTGTTCAACAGTGGGAGGGTCAGGACTTTAGGGGAGGGGTGCGCGTATTTGATGACTCGGATTTCACAGTGCTGACATTAATCCCTGATAGCGCAAGGCAATGGGTCTAAATCTGCTTTCACTTTCCAAACGAGAGCGCAAATCAAATTATTCGGTCGACAATTACTTCAAAGACACACTTCGCGCCGGCCCATCCAAACTTGAAAAGGCACCGAAAGTGCCCCGCGCACCAAAACAAATCGCCATGTTCGTAATCCATCGTGTACAATTGATATCATCGCTGATACCATGCCGCTTGTAGTCAAGATTTCCAGTTTTTCCCGCCCGAGTTGGCGCAGCTGCAAGAGCGGGAGTTGGCCGTGCACAAGGTACTTTTGCTTCTCACAACACCAATCGCACTGGTTTTCTGATCAACATTTTGTAGAGACTCAACGGCATCTCCGCTACGTTGCGGGAGCCGCAGGGCCCCGAAGACACCCCCGAAAAATTAGAAGAAGAGCGCATAGCAGCACAGGAGTTCATCGACACTGGTATAACACAATCCCGTTTGCCAACATACGTCTCACCTCAGTTATAGCCGAGCCGTTAACCGATGCGGAGGTGGAAGAAAAGGATGCGTACATTGAGAATGGGTTCCCAGATTGGAGTCGGCGCGACTTCCAGCAGTTCGTTAGGGCGCTAGAAGCGTATGGATGGTGAAGCTCTTCTTTGGCGTTCATGATGAATTATCTTCAACTGAATTTGGTCTATTCAGGTCGGAATCCTT
>QGOG01000927.1:0-14438 GCA_003313185.1 Collybia sp. MG36
GACCACCATCTCCCGCCACGTCAACCCCTCGAAATTGTGGGTATACTTGTGCAACCGGAGACTCTTCAGCCAGGCAGGAACATTATTTAACAAGCTGTCCACCGTAGGCTCGCTAGTCTTTGGCTTTTTCCCCCCGTTGGTTTGATGGTTTGCTGGTTTACCGTTCTTGATGGGCCTCGGGTTCGGGGTTGGTTGAGGAGATGTATTTCTGGCACCACGCCAGCTGTCTGCTGTTTTAGAGTGCGACGACGCTGTTGATGTCCGTTGCCTGGCAGGTATCGCGGGAGTGACTGATTGTGTCAGCTTGTCCATAATCATCTGAACTGTCAATACCTCCCCCGATTTCCTAGCATTGGTTTCTACCTGGGTGCCGGTCGTTGATGCCCCCGGATCTGGGAGTTCACCTCCCGACGCCCACGTCTTCCTTGGGCTTTTTATGATGGTTGGGTGTTCAAATATCAGATCAAGAGGCGTGTTGACCATGCTTGCCCAGCTCCGCCCTTTGGGTATATCGGTGGCATATTGCGCTGGAGAGGTTGGTAGATCGACTGGGATACCATCAACCAACACTGAGATAGCGGAGACATGGTCCCGATTTCCTGTCACTGGTGTATTGAAATGACCCGTGGCTGGTGATCGGGGAGTTTGGGGCAGAGAAATATTCAGCTGGGGCGGCCAAGGACCATGGCTACTTTTCAGAGATGTTTCGACATACGCTGGAGCAGAAATTCACAACCGGAAGCGTCTCCACGCAAAGCGCCACTTACGGGTGGGTGGGACAGAACTGGACTCTGTTCGAACCATCTGTTGCAACACAGCAATAAAAAATCGAATTTGCACGGGGTTAGAATGTTGAAGGAGCGTATAGACAGATGCGGTCTGTTCTGCCTCGGATAATACCCCAAACCCTTATTGTGAATTGCAACGTCAGTAAATTACCGTAAGCGATGGAAAAATATCGCACATTGTTCAATGATAGTCAATTCCTCCTTGAATTTGGTATCCGCCGACGCCGTAGCCATCGCTTCCTGGTTTACGTCAACAATCTTGGAGCGAATACGGGAGATGCAGCTCACAAGCAGAGATTCATGCTTTCTGAAATTCTCAAACCATTGATCCAGCGTTGCTAAGTCGAGCCCCCATTGATTCGACATTGGACTCAAGCTAAGCTTGGCTCACCTTCGATACCGCCATGCACAGCAGGTCCCCTGAGGTATTTAGCGGTAAAGAATTGGGGCTGATTAGGAGACGGGGTAATCATATAGTTTGGCGACTGGGGTGGATTCATATGTATTTGAAGAGAGTCAAGGACAAGCATGTCTCAGGGAGATGGGGGACCGGTAGTGATAGCGAAACATGGGCAAGTTGCTGCTTAATATCCACTCTTGAGAAATCCTGCCAATTATGGATGGAATCAAATCGCGATCCATGATGAATTATGGGCTTCTCGGTGGGTGCGAAGATGGGCATCAGGTTTGTTTCTTCATGCCTTATGATCAAAAGTGAACAAGCGTTATGCACTTCACTATGCCAGCCATCTACGTCGTCTGTAGCACAGCACGGGGCAAATCAGTGTATCGAAGGGCTGTTGTTCGAGAAGGGACACGTCTATAAATACATGGTTCGGTTGAGCGACCCCAGGCAACATCTGTATGTAGTAACTACTGTCAACGCGAGTTCAGCGTTGCATCAGGATGTGTCTCGAGTACTCACAGGAGTTATTGGAGACATTTTTTTTTTTTTTTTGATCTTGTGATTGTTTTTTGATTTTATCCTCGTTGTATGATCTCTGCACCATGATACGTTCTCCAGAGCACGTCCTCCACATATCTACTGAAAGTACTCCCCTCAGTCCCCACGACCCTCCAAGCTCTAGCAACAACCATTGCGTCTATAAATGGGCGGACAAATTTAGCCAACATCAGCATGTCACGCCCATTTTGTAACCGGTTCAATGGTAAAAGTTGGGTCTGAAAATCGGAGAGAAAAAACGTGCAAGGGAAGGTGCGTATGAAACCTATCAGAAATGGGTTATTATCGGGTTCTTCGACATCAGTCGATATGAAGAGAGGCATATTCAATATTCGCAGGTGAGAAAGGGTATGGCGTGCACCTCGACACGTAAGGGTAACCGACGGGTCCATGGGAGGGATTGGTGTGGCAGGTTCGTCATACGAATATAATCCCAACGGCTGTCGCAGGTTGAGGGCTGAATCCTGAGGGAGTGTCCGAAATTTTCGTTCTAAACCCAACGATTCTTGCACTGAGAAGCCACATGTTGAATGTACAAGTTTCCACCAGATAATCCGAGCGTTGTGCCCGCCGTCGGTTGTAAATTTACCATCACCCAAGCGAACATGCGCACCCAAGTATGGACCAGACATCCATCTAGCAATGGAATCCGCAATAGCAACCATAACGGGGTTTGTAAATTTCATCGCCTGACGTGTTTTGCGTCGAACTGCAAGATTATACGGGTTCTTGAGACGCAATCGAGACGAACCAAACAAGGTTCCGATATGGATCAGCTGTGCTGAAGAGGCGGCAAGCTGGGGGATATATATATTTTCAAGATACTTGTCTTTCGCCGGGGACCTATCGCTGAGAGTATCAAGGAATCGAAAGTGATAAGCTTCGTCATCTTGTAGAATCAGGCACTCGGCAGCTGAGATGTTCAAATAGTCATAGAGCCAGGCTTCGGACATGTTCCATCTTGGGATCATCCGTAGCTGCGGTAAACCCTCCTGCATATTGAACAACCAATCCCAGGACACATGTGTAAAACTGAAGAAGTCGATACATTCTGGTGGCAATGTGAGATATTTTGATGTTCTGGAGCAATGTAGAAAGCCATCTTTGTCAGAGAGTGCAAGCATATCATACAGGGCGCCGAAGTTGAGATAGCGGATAGGTTTGTTGCCAAGTCGAGCCGGAGGTATAATAAGTGTGCGATCCAGAAGTCGGGAGAGAACAAGGGCATTTTCGAGGGCGATTCGCTGATTATGAAATCCACTGTGTGGAAGATATGTTATGAATTGTTCGCCTTGGGCGTGGTTTGATTGTAGCGTGTTGTCATCAAAGGTTACGACTTGGATTCGTCCGTCAGCATGGTTCGGGAGGTCTAGACTGGCACGAGTTCCCCACCTCGACGTGAATAGGTAATAGGCTGTTCCAAAGCACGTCAAACAGCCCACGGCAAGCAGAATTACGAGTAACGCCATCGATGACTGACTGAGGTGGTTTGCGTTTGAACGACGCGGAGAGGGACGACTTCGACTTCGGGTCGGGGTATCAGAGCCAATAGGTCTATTGGAGGGCGCGCGCATTCTGTAGGCGCCTTTTTCAAGAGCTACCGACGGAGAGGCGTTGCCCATTTGGGGAGCGGTAAGTCTGAAAGGAATCATGGGGAATTCGGCCCAAGGCTGGAAGATTTATTGATTGTAGGGTGGACGGAGTTTTGTGGGACCTGGGTGATATCACGACGTGGTGGTGTGAGTGAAAGCGTGGATTTGAATTTCCGACCCACATCCTAAGCTTGCGAACAAATTTTGACGCGTGACGACCATATCCGGGCCTCCCCAACGTCGGTCGCGTCAGTTTCCGAACTATTTTACTGACCTCTCTTAGCTGTCCCCCCGGGTCCCTAATACCAAATTCATGCTCCACTTTGTTAGACGGAATCCTCGCTTCAGTGGTTTACCACCATTTGCCCTATCTAAACGACATATCCAAAAGCGTGAACCATTTCGATCAACTAGCTATGCTGTATCATCAACTATTTTACCAGTCACACAAATCCGCAAATCTGCTCCATATCCCCCGCTCGCTTTCATTTTTGACATTGTATGTACCCACATTCCTACCACGAATTGTATATTCATGGCGCGCTCCCCCACAGGATGGTGTTCTCATTCGCGGTCCAGACGCGCTTCCAGGTGCGAAGCGTGCTTTGGACATGTTAGACGGGAGAAATCCACTTGGCTCGTAAGTCAAATCGAAACAAAGAGCTGGGTTAAAATTTCCCATCATCTCCCCGAAGCAAGATACCCTACCTTTTGGTCAGACTTCATTTGATATAAGGGTGCTATGGTCATCTTGAACATTTCCCCTTACCCCAGCTCACTAATGGCGGGGGTATCGGCGAGCAAGAACGCTGTCGTAAATTGACCCAGCAGCTCGGAGTTCAAGTCCTCACTTCCCAATGCTGTCTGTGCGTTTCCTGACCACTGGAATGTCTAGATTCAACCTTCACAATACCTCCAAGCCCACACTATCTTGACTGAAGAATTGGCTCAAAAGTACGCAGATCAGCCCGTGCTTGTCCTGGGGGGAAAGCTTGACAAGGTTCGTCAAGTGGCCGAAAGGTGCGTTTAGTTGCTTGGCACCTATTTAGAATATAATAATCACTGATTCCAGCTACGGTTTCACAAAAGCATACACAACATTGGATGTTATGGCATGGAACCCCTCGTGAGTGGGATATGGGACCATGAGCGCTGTCACCGAGCCCTCACTAAACCACAAAGCATATGGCCATTGCATCAACTCACGCCTGCCGAGCTTGCTTCAGCGCGCGTACGTCAACTTGGCTTGATCGGTAGAGCGAAGCTCATACTTCCATTCGAAGAGGGACATTGATTTCTCCCAGACGCCAATCTCAGCCGTCTTCGTATTTCATGACCCCCGTAATTGGGGTCTTGATGGTAGGGATCACCCCCTTCGGTCCGCAAATTTTCTATATAATTCCCTTCTGACAGCCCAGATTATTTGCGATGTTCTTCAATCAGGCGGGATAATCGGTGCCTCCTCGGGCGTTCAGCATCAACAAATGCCAGTTGAACTCGTATTCTGTAATCCTGATTTGATCTGGCGGTCCGAGTTTCACCTCCCAAGATTAGGACAAGGAGCATTTAAGGAGGCGTTCCAGGCTGTGTATAAGGTTGGTCTATGCTGAAGATGACGCTTCTCTTGGTAATCACAGGACATTTAGGCTACTACCGGCTCAAGAGCGGAATATCCATGTACCCAGTATGGAAAGCCTACCAGGGAAACATCTTCATTTGCCGAACGGGTCTTGGCCAAATATCTGAAGGACAACTATGGTGCCGGTGGAGAATTCCCTCACATGTGAGTGACTAACTATTACTCAGGTTAGACATCGCTCATCCAACATTTTCCCAAGCTTTATGGTGGGAGGTAGGATGTTTTCCCATGTCAAATATCTGGAACTGACAGTCTTCCATTCATCCAAGATAATCCAGAATCAGGCAACTTATTTTTCCTGACCTTGAAACTCAACTATTTACTCAAAATTCTGGTAGATATTGCAGGCGCAAATCTTGCCGGTTGGTCATCAATATTAGTCCGCACGGGGGTGTTTGATCCACGACAAGGTCCGCCCAGTCACATGCCCACGCATGAGGCCGAAGATGTGGAAGAAGCCGTCAGGTGGGCCCTTGATAGGGAATTGAGGAAGGCAAACAATCCGGGTGCATCACTGTAAATCCACCCCGCGTGCGCCGTATACGCATCACGAACCTGCGCGCGATCTGTGAGAACTATACATCACAGAAGATGTGTCTAATGTCAGAAAGCCGTTCGGAATATATTCAGTTGATACGTAATCAATTATCCATACGTCTGCCGAAAGTGGCCAGATCCGACACCGGGCCTGTAACGGGTGTAACTCAAGGACAACCTGGACTCATTACCGCGTTGACATACTACTGGTATCCTACACGCGATTTGTTTTGTGTATTTGGTTAAGCACCACATCTTGAGCGAAGCTGGATTCGACTCCAAATCATTCCCCCTGCCTAAGACCATGACCACCGATAGAGTACCACGACCACCATCTCCTGACCAGCCACTCGAATTCAGGAAGAAGGACGGTTCATTGTCAAAGATGAGGTCTCATAGAGGGAATATCCCCGTTCTACCGCAGACCAAGCTTTGCCCTCATTGCCCTGCAAAATTCACTCGTACAACCCATCTCAATCGACACCTGCGTACTCGTATGTCAGGTTCCTATCTTATCGGAGAGTAATACTCACGGTTCGAAGATACGAATGAACGCCTCCATAGATGTGATGTGAGCACATAGAATTTCCTGTATAATGACATGATCGAGAACAGCTATCCATGTCCAGACGTGTGACTCACAATTTACTCGGAGCGACCTCCTCACGAGACATAAGAAGAGTTGCAATGACCCGTGAGTAATTAGTTGATGCTAGGTGCTGGATAATTTGACCAATTTTCTTCTATATTCTTTGGTCGCAGCTCGAATCGAACCCGCCGGAAATCATGCGTTGCCTGCATGGAATCGAAGATCAAATGCGACCGCCAATACCCATGCTCGAAATGTGCAACCCGCGGCAAGGAGTGTGTATTTTCTGGCTCAGGTAGAAGAAGTTCGGCGGCGGCGCAATTGATGCGATATAAACCTCCGCCTGAGGCTGCCCCACCTACCGGCGTATCCACCACCCCATCAACTGCCTTCGCACTTACGCCAGAGCCAAGATCATCGTTCACCGCGCAGCCCTATATCAGAGACCTTACCGACCACATTTCACAGGCCATTACCCACGCCCCGCCAGTCCGAGATAGGAACTCTCCATCTTATGACGGAAAACGTAGTGAATTCTATTCATCCCCTGCTTCCGATTTGGATAACGCGAATGATGCTGAAGGGTTTTCGCCAGTCAATAGCCATCTATCATCGGCATACACCAGCGATATGTTTGAACCATTTTTCAGCAACATATTCTCCCAATCATCTCCTTCGACACCATCCATGAATGAAGATTTCTCGTGGGCCGAAGGCTTGAACCTGCGCTCTGGGTCACCTGTTGAATTTCCCTTCGCTATGGGGCCCATGCCTGCGAGCAAGGTTACGAAATCCCTAAATGATGTTACCATCCAACTTCCAGAGGCTCTGCTTGACCCCTTGGCTTTGCAACCTGCTCTCAGTCACATGCGCTTGGAAGGACCCCCTGCAATAGAATCTCCAGTGGCCGAGCTGCAACATTACAGTAATGTATTGCTGAATACCTCACGTCTCGTTTGTTTACCCGCCTTCTACAGTGTATCTTTTTTTTTCCGCGTTCGTTGTGCAGATCCCAATTGTGCATGTTGCAACTTTCAGTCCGCAAAACAAACCACCAGTCCTATTGAGCGCGATGTACGCATGTGGCGCTCTATTTGTGAAGACAAAAAAAGCTGCGAATTTCATCTCCAGTACATTAACCTCGGCAAGGGAGGCTCTTGTTCAGGAATTTGTAAGCTCATACGAACTCAAATTCACTCACTATATTCACCATTCGCCACTGCAGGCCAAGAATCCAACGAACTCGGCTGATCAATTTCATTTGATTTTGGCTGTCGTTTTATTGCAGACGATTGGCTTGTTCCACCAACAATCCGACCAACGAGCTTTTTCGAGCATCTATCATGGCATGCTTGTTATGGTAAGCATTCAAAAATCATGAGAAGACCAGCAGGAGACTCCTTTTTAGATGATTCGACGTACTGGTCTGATCTCAAGGAATGCATCGTGGAAGCCAGCTGATCTAGCGGATTATCCCCTCGAGACTTTGTGGCACGACTGGGCCCAAAACGAGATGACAAAACGGTATGGCCACTGAATAATTGAAATGCAACAGCTGAAAAATATATGCAGGGTCCTGCTGTGGTCTTACCTCCATGATTGTTGCCATTGCATCTACTTTGCCTTGCCCCCATCCTATCACCCTAGTGAAATAGAACTTAACCTGCCCTGCGAAAGCACGCTCTGGACGGCTAATAATTCGACAGATTGGTTCATGGTCCTTCAGACCCCCTCTCCATATGGTCCTGGCCATGTGCGAATCACGGGCACCAGCATGCCTGCCTCCCTGGCATCTATTGTTGAAACCCGGTCCCTAACCAACCACACACCCCTCGGCCCATTTTCGCATTTTGTTCTGATACATGCTATCCTCCGTCGCCTCTTCCTGGTGTGCGTCGAGACTCGCATGCCGAGGGGGCCTGGAGTGGATGCTGCTGAAAATGTCAACCAGGAGGTTTTCGCATTACAGTACGCATTACACAATTGGTTGCAAAGTTGGAGAAATTCTCCGGAACTACCCAAAACCGAGGAAGCGGGGGAGGAACCTGTGTTTTCCCATAACGGTACGTCTCCTTGGTTGAGATCCTGCCCTGCTCCATTAATTGGATGGTAGCACTTCCACTTTATTGGCTCGGCCAGGTAGCGCTCTTGGCGCACCAGGAAGGGCTCCCTCCTTTCGAGCATAGTTCCCCGAATAATCTAAAAGTAGAGCCAAGATTTCGGTTGGTCAAGCAATGGTTGAAGCATATCCGCGGATTTCTCACCAGGACGGATGAGGCACCAACATTATTCTGGGATGAACTTATGAAAATCCGTATTCAAACTTGGCAGGTTGAGCTCGAAAACGACACGACAGAAGACCAAGAGGGTGTCTTGGGCTTCTTCCCGGAACACTAGAAATTTGAATAATTCGAATCATCCAGTCGATATGATATTTATGTGTGCTTACCTTGTAACATAATTTTATTGTATAGTAGGCTGTGCTGGATTTTAGTTTTAGCCTTGATCCGTTCCACGCTATGTCCTCGCGCGCAACAAGCTCTAGCGTATCTGAACTCTTAATATATATCGGGATAGAGTGGGTCGCCATTTGACAAGGGAAACCCCTCACATTTGTTTATCAGATTGCCATGTTTCACCATGTTTCAAAAAAGGAAGGTTGTTCCCAAGGCAGCTACATGGTGAACAGTCAGCCAAGCTGGCCACTAGTAGCATGTCAATTTTTGAGATTGATGTTACCAACACCAATTTCTTTTGGCAAATCCAGGAGATTCCACCGCACTTCTTCAGCTCGTAGACGGGGAATCGTGGATGTATTGCTCAGCCGTTCACGCACAACGAATCTTGCGGTATCACTATTGGCCACCCTCCTTACCATCTCACTTCTGTGCAACCTGCGATTATATTCTTCAACACTCATCGAGAACAGTGACCTTGACAACATCGGAGGCTCCAACCTGGTGAAAACTATGACACGGCCTGATCCAATAAAATATTTGAAGCATCTAATCATAGTTCCTGGGCATGCTATCTGGAGAGGAATAGATCCCGAGCTAAAGCTCCACGAAGAGGAATGGATTCTTGAACCTTATCAAAGAGGTGGGGACCGTGTTGCCACATTCTTTCGTCATATTTCTCAAGGGTAAGCAAACTTCCACCGGTTCTGTCTGCTGATGAAGACCAAACCTAACCCTTTCGAATGCCGGGCAGTGCGGAGCTTGTGATGAATGATGAACATAGTCTTCTTGTATTCAGCGGGTGTGTATGCCAAACCTGTTGCTTTTGCCCGACTGAATTATATGATTCAGTGGGCAGACCCGACCATCCTCAACAACCACCGAGGCCGAATCGTATTTACGTCTTGCGGTAAACGCGAATCTTTTCCAAACTTTGGCTCCTATCCCCCATTTTTTTAGAGCGACAACGGAAGACCACGCGTTGGATTCTCTCCAAAATTTGTTATTTTCCATTGCCCGGTTTCATGAATACGTTGGTCGCTACCCGGAAAAGATTACAGTGATCGGGTATGAATTCAAACGCCAAAGATTCACAGATCTACATCGAGCAGCCATCCGCTGGCCCCAGGATAAATTCCATTACATTGGTCTGGACCCCCCCAATGGGCACAGTGTCAACGCTGAACGCGGCGAGGTCAGAACTTCGTGTTTCATCATTCGCGCCCAAAATATCAATTTTTATGTATAGCGAGTGAATGGATACATTCCTTACTCTGTTGACACCTATGGGTGTCATTCTAGCCTGGCTTTGAAGCGGACAGAGCGAAACCGCTATCTACGCTTCCATTCATATTACACCTCGTCCCCTGAACTAAAGGATCTGTTCGACTGGTGTCCAAACCCTGAAGCTGGAGGCTCTGACAGGCTGTTCACTGGCGCTCTGCCCTGGGATCATCTGTCGTAGAGACCATAACACAATCCTCGCTGGCCGCGGAGGTGCTGGCAGGTATGACCCTGAACTCCCTCTATTTTCATTTCCACTGACTCACACTTTCCGCATGCCACAGATGGATTACAACATGATATACATATACATGCGGCCCTCGCATCACTGTGTCGTAAACTATCGTGATTTGAATTCGTGAAATATATTTAACCTACAGGGCTCTGTCTCATCAAATATTCGAGTGAGCGACACTCGGGCACATTCAAAATCAACGTACGGGGTATCAACTGGCATGTGGCAACCTTGGGTCCTCGTTTTGGTAGGAAGCATATAGACTGTACATACTTCCGCCGCTACCTCTTTGCGTGGTTCGTGTAGCTCTCTTTGGGTTGACAGCCGCGGGTGGAATCTGGACCACTGGAACGACATTTTGCTGGGGAACCATTTCGCCGGCGGTGCCCTGTGATAAAAACGTGGGAGACCAAGAAACAGGTTTCTCCGGTTTTGCTTTCTCAGCCCATTGCGCTCCGGTTTCATAATATGGGTCGATTCTACCCTCACTCGAGGACGAGGGTTCCAACAATCGAGGTCGCGAGATGGACCATTTGCCAATTCTCATCGACTCAACTGGCAATATTCGGCGAGTTGTCGTAAACAGGATCACATTAATGACACCAGACAACAGAAACACCGCCCCACTGTAGAAACACATCTGTAAGGGCCCTTCGCAAAGGAGATATGCTAAACCAACCTAAAAATTGTAGCTTCGTATGGAACAGGGCGGCCAGCCCATGCCGTGAATCTTGTTGTTGCAATCGGCAGAAGAAGAATCGTGTAGGCTACCTGCCTCCCAATGTCAGATTCATGGAATACTCAGGCGGTGGTTTTACTTGCCGGATACCTAGAAATTGGGGCATTTAATCCCGATTTAAATGAGTTCCGGAGGGATACTCACAGAAGCATTTGCCTTGCGATGGCCATTGCTTGATCATCACCAAGCCGACGGCCGCCCAGGTAAGCGTTTCTTGTGCCACTGGTTCTACGAAGCCGAACATGCCACCCGTATCTTACAATGTTTCCGCGAAGGCGAAGGAAGATGAGAATGTAAAAAATAAAGCTAATTCCAGCAGCCAGAAACATCTAGCAGGTTGGTCTTGGGTAGTGGATCTACCCTCCTAAACAAAAAAAAACGCTCACGATCATATAATCCAACCTATACGGCTTGAGTAGGAGTGCAGAATTTACAAAAATAAAAACACGGCGTACGTGATGCGTTCGGTCTCATATCCTGGGGAAATCCAACACCAGTAGCCCGAAATGCCAACTGTTATGGATTAGCAAACGTGTGCGACTTCTCCGTAGCCAACTCACAAAATGGACCTCTCTTATTGGTGTCGAGAGCTGCTGGGCCTGCCATAACAATAGCTGCAATGGCTGACCAGCCACAAATGAGGGTCCCGTATAGGACGGGGAGCCGCAGCCGCAATTCGAGGAAAAGCAAGCAGAAGGTGTGTAGTCCAATGACCTATGATCAATCAGGAATGGGGGAAATCCCGGTAAGAGTTCAACCTGCCAGTGTCCACATCGCTGTTCCGACGTCAGATGCTTGTTTCAAAACCCCTATGGCGATTATCCGTGACTTTCTGCTACCGTCCAAACCCTGAGAGGACTTACCTTGCAGCACACATATATCTCCATATTCAACTGCCATGGCCTGAATCCATTTAAGATTCAAAATAGATCCCAGGGCTGGAAAATCAGTACGTGAATATCTCTACCCAAATTCAGAGGCTACCTTGAAGTAGATCACAGATGAGCAGCGAGACAAAGTATGCCGCAACATGAGTCCGGACGAATAAATGCTGATCGAGGGACCCTCGAGTATTAAATGCAGATAGCTGTCCCAAAGTTCGAATCAGTCGACCTGAGGGGATCACCATGCATTTGTTCTACTGACCGCAATAGCTAATAGGAGGCCAACGACTGCCACCAAGGAGATGAATGATATCACAACCAGAACCTTCAAAAGAATTCAGCCTCGTGAGCTATGTTTAGACAAAAGGGTGAGTACCGTCACGCCATTCATTTCCGCGTTCGAGTATGCCATTCGTAATAGGAATTCAGAGCCATTGGGGAGCCCCATAACATTCAACATTGAGAAAAAGTGGTGAAAACAGACGAATTTCGAGGACCAGCCTCAATTCCGATTGGCACAATCGACGTAGTTGATAGCTACGTCGGCCCAAATGTAACCAATGGTTAATGAATGATGGATGTTTCGGCCAGTACCGGGGATGGGGCGTGTTGCCATCCCGGCGCTCAAGCGCAATCAGTATCAGCGCCAAGCCCACAGGTAGGCGAATATCCCCGCAACAACGATTTCAAATGTACCACATCCTCATGAACAACATAATGAGAACCCCGGATGGTCGTACTTGATTATTAGGAGCTGGGCTATCCTGTTGGTTTACCAACTGAGGGATTCATCAGGGTCTTCCATGGCTGTTTGTCAATATTAAGTCATGAGGCCATAAGCCTCGCTGCACCACAGCTCAGGCGGTAACTTGACAACCACAAAATAAACAAGTATTTAAAAAGCAGGTATTGCAGGGACCTGATTGCTCTCAGAGCACTCATTATCATTTTTTCCTGGGCAGAATGTAATATAGGTGATACAACAAATAGGTAGAGCTTAGGCGGATTGGATTGAACTACGAAAGGATAATTAGATGGATAAGATAAATATAGCCGAGCATGCCACATCAATGTCTAGGAGTACCTCGAGTTGATCCCCCGGATCTCGAGTAATCCTCCAATTCGTAAGATTTAGGCGGGACGTGCTCAAGCTTTACTGTGCGTTCGATTCTAACTTCAACACCCATTTGCTCAGAGTCATCATCCATTGAAGTGATGTCGAATTCAGGAATAGTGAGGTTGAAATCTGTGCTGCTCTTCCGCTCAAATTGCGATCTGATGGCCCGACTGACATCGCGCGCGGAATCTAAGTTCTGAGTGAGGGTTACCGCTCCCTCGAAGCTATCTATTCGACGCTCCCGTGATGCGTCTATCTGAAGTTAACCCATAGCAATGAGACGATTTAGGAGAGATTGGGCTGACCAGAAATGTGGAGGAGAAGTCTTTGAGACATTATCCAAGATACACAGTACCCGAGAGATGCTCTGAAATTTCAATAAGCCTCACTCTGCAAATTCATAAATGTCACACACGCGGCGTTCTGCATTTTTGATCAGGGTTTTTCAGCTGGAATTATTGTGAAGAGCTTACTTGGACATCGTGACTAGTTCGATACATGATGAGATTGAGAATGTTGACAGCTGTTGTGTTTTAAGCGACAGTGCTGCAAAATGACGCAAAAAGGTTACCCGTCAGGACGAAGAAATAGCCTAGGCCATCATATAACATCCTGGGAGAGCTGATTAGCATGGTGGATAAATGAAATTCGGAAAATCGGTCACATTCTCGTCACCTGTGATATTCTAATGCCAATTGATGAGCCAGCAGCTGGAATGTGGATAAACGGACATACACAGAGCTTGTCGACGTCAACTGGTATTTCAGAAGAAAGACCACGGAGATGGCAGTTATTGAAAGGTCATAAATGATAGCTATCGCATAATATATCCAAGCTCCGAGTTGTTTAATCTGGTTAAACGCGCGACAGCTGGACACGCTTGTGAACTCTGTGTGGGGTTCAGAGCTGACAGAACCTACTTTCCCTAAACAATGTTCCAGCTGTGGTTATCCGGGGTCAAAGTCTCACTCACATAGATCTCATCCCTAACGGCTGGAGATGATTTGGAAAAGCCACTTTTCGCAAAGGATGTAACACACCTGATCTTTGAGATAATGTGGTCACCCATTGCAACTGCGACAAATCAGGGATGCCTCTATGTAGATATTTCGGATGGTACTCACGATACATGAAGTAAAATACAACACAATTAATAGCCACCCGATTTTCCGTGATCTCCGAGAAAGATTGAACGCCCTGGTATCGCTACACGGTTAGAAAGCCCTCAGTAGACGACATTGTGTGCCTGCCGTATTCCGAGAATGGTTTGTGACACCATTCCTTGCATCACTGTTGATATATTAGGATCAGAAGCGGGCAAGCGTCATATGACTTGACCTTTGAATGAGGGCGGGAGCAAAAAGAACATTTGGCAGCTGGCTACTGTGAAACCCCCATAGAAAAACCCGACCTGGCGGAGAAGCTGTAGCGGAGGGAGGCTGGGGCGTTTGTGGTAAGCACACGCACATTGCTAACAACAAGGACCATTATACTCGTGAACCTAATTTCGTCTCAGTGGCTAGGACTTTGTTTGAGGATAGGACAAGACGAACCGGAGGAGCGCGAAAAGCACGGCGGAATGACTGATCCGGAGAAACGTGAATACAGAAACCC
>QGOG01000931.1:0-22853 GCA_003313185.1 Collybia sp. MG36
TGATGCACTTGCTAAAATGTGTAGTTAGTCAAATGTATGCATCACTCTGCCAGCATCAGGTGCCAGTGATACCTTGCTGATAAGACTGTTTATGGCATGATGAACGGCGCGAGTGACTGGGCCGAGGAATTGGGCAAGAGCTACGATGGCCTCGGGTACTACCAATCACGAGCGGACTCGTGTGTTCGTTCCCGCGTCATCGGAGATGAGTTTACCATCACCAGTACTTATACGGACGCTGAGCATCTGTATTCACATCATGTGGCATATTTATGTTTTCCACACCCCCGAAAGATGAAAATCCATGGAAGAAAGCACGTCTCCACTCGACCAATATCGCCCTCGTTTAAGGCGTATGTCATCTCTTTATATAATAAAAAATATTGCTGTCGGAGCAACAGATTCTCGTTTTCTGATCTCGCAAATTTAGAGGCTTCTCGCGCTGCTCGGGTCGGCCACATTGCTCTTGACAAGCTGTTTTGCTAATTCTTGAAGCTCTTCCCATGCGTAGGATTGGATTCTGAAAAGGCCTCAAGAGGGTCAGGCGCTCCGGTCACCCACCAAGCGCGCCCATGACGTCAGGCGGGAGACCGTTCCAACGTGTTGAATGACTTCATGCATACGACGAAAGCCCGGTTTCTTCTCAATCTTTCCTGTCTCTTTGGGTCGCATCACTGATACATGTTGTATCAGACTATTTGGGTCCTCGCGTCCTGCCCCAGGCTGGATGAATATACGCCAAATGGCATCAGCGCACGCCATCTTCAAATGAAACAAACCCATCACATAAATTACAAATTGATACCAACGCCATGGGGTCTTCTCCTCTGATCGCGAGGCTTGGAGACTTTGGATTCGCTCACCAGTAAGCAAATCCCCGTGGACGAGAATTACTTCATTTCCAATATCAGTTACCCAACTGCAGCCGTCTTCAGTCGGGTCACCAACACCTGGCCATCAGGAAATTGTGGGTTTTATGGTAAGCGATCATAAGGTACCTACAAGCATTACAATCCACCACAAGCGTTACGATTTGGCACAAGATTGTGAACTGGATTGTAATGGCTTATTTAACCTTATCACTCCCTAGATATTTGACAATCCTGGTGTACCTTGCCAACCAGCTATAATCATAGATCGCATGGTCAACCCACATGAGGATCTTGGTGTCTCTCAAGCCCATGCAATACCCGAACGGGATGGGAGAGGACGGAAAGGATTCACAATGGTTTTCAGCCATTGCGACGTTTGAACAGTATGGGCAATGATAGGAAGCATTTGAAACGTTATATAGAGCTTCCCAGTTGATCTGAATATGGGGCACCATGGGACGCAAGACCTGAGCATGTTCACTCGACTCAACCCCAAACCCAGAATGAATAATAATAGCACATGGTATTTCAGATTGACGACAATAGTACAAACATATCAACGATGGCGATGGCCCTCTTTTGCAGCTCTCTGTGCTGCTAATCGATTGCGAGTAATGGCAGCTGATGAACCAGGACTTATGCTAGCTGCTTGCCCGGGGAAGATCTGTCTAATATTGAAATATGAGATTGGACGGTGATGTAGATGCAGAAAACTGGGCTGACTGGTCCCACCAATTCAGAAGCTGGTTGACGTGCCGCCTGGCATCTGGCCCTTCAACATCTTCAAAGAAATCAATAATAAAGTTGTACAGTCCGCGATAATCAAAGCCGTTATGTTCGTCAGTCCATTGGAGAGCATCTGAAAGCGCAAAGTGCAACTGAAAATGGTAATTATTAGTTGTGTCAGGTAAACGACTCTGTGAAGGTTGTACCACATACCTGGACTGCCGAGTACGCTATGGCCCGCGGCGTAACCTTCCCATTCATACGCAAACAGGTAGCAACATTAGGACGTGTAGCCTTTTTCTTGGACTTGCTGCGGGGAGTTGTGGTCGTAGGTCTGGTGTTCTCATCCATGATGTCCGAGTCGTCAGTCTCTCTGGCCGACAGCGGTGATATAAACAAAGTTTTGAAAGTCTACAACCAATTGTGGTTTAGCCCCTGCCGCTCGGCCCCAAGAAATCTGACACTTACTTTTACAAGGTAAACGGACTTGAGGAAACCCTTCTCAACGTCTTTGGGGTCTCCTTTCTCACCGGCATAGAAACAGCGTGCAAAGTAACTTGATGCCCAATGTTCTTCCCCACTCCGAACCTTTTCACGGATTCTATGATCATCATATATCAGTAGTCAGGAAAATGAATGATGTATAATGATTTACTCTTCGCTATCCCAGTCGAAGTCAATTGGACATAGCAGGCGTCCTGTGATGTTATGTTGAAGGCCACGATTCAATCGACAGTTGGGATCCAAAATAGGATCCGGCACCGGCCTCAGTGCATTGATCCAGGTAGCTGTTGATCTTCATCTTGTGAATATCCTCACTCCGTGCATCGCCTGCACCGCATTGAAGCTGATAACAACCGTGAGCAATGATTATAATATATAGACGTGTGGTATAACTCACCGCGGCATAAAATGATGCAAGCTCCTCGGAATTACAGTCGGTAAGCTTCTTCTCAAAATTTGGAATGAGATGTAGCAGTTGGTCTTATGCGCGGAGTGAACATTGTTGGCTAAGGGGTAGGACATGAGTGGCAACTAGTCGCGTGATGCATGACCAGTTTGAATCTGTGACTGACTCCCGTCTTTGCGCTTCAACCTCATCCGTGCTCAAATCGGCATATTCGACACTGTCATTGCCATTGTCAATATCAAGGTTGTACTTATCAGACACCTCAACAAGTGAAGCAAGGTCTTCAAACATGGTCACCACTCTGCGGATCCCGCGGCCAAGTTGCGTCACTGAAATCCTATTGTCTCCGAGTTCTCAAGGTCAAGGTCAACCACTACTTCAGACATTCTAACAATATGTACGTCTTCCTCTTTTTCCTCGACGATTCTTGGTTGACCTTGTCCTGTAGAGCAAGATATAATCGTTTATAACTTGCGCACTGCTCTTGAGTTGCATCGTTGTCGGCATCACTTGGGCCATTAGGGCTGCTCCCGGTGCCAGTTACTGGAGGGGATTGTAGGGTGGGGCGGGACATGGCCAATTAGGAGTCTTGGGGAATGATGGGGCCTTGAGCACAAATGGCAAGTTTTTATGGCCATTTCTTCGGCCTGACGAACCCCGTGTGTTTCAGCCAGGAGTGCGCCACACAACCTAGAATGTGTATTTGAAATTTGAATATAGCAGTGGTAACCGGTGTGATACTCCAACGATATTGGGTGGCTGCCAATTCATCCAGATCCCCCTCTTTGCCCTCAACGCCGTACTAGGAACAGCGATGAGTAGGCCAGCACATTTATCATTGCAGAACCACCAGCGCAAGCCTCGCTCAACCAAGCTGTTACTTCGTTGGATATTTTTTCTCTGTCTGTGTTTGGTCGCCATGTCTTATGCTTGTGGGGCACCATGTAGATCCGCTTTCACTCAGCCAGGATCATTGACGAAGCATCGCAATGGATGCACCATCTTCAAGGAGGCCCAGGACCGTGCCATTGAAGCCCGTCGGAAGAATCAGAAGAATACAACAACATTGAGGGGGCGAAAGATACGGATTCAGGTTGGCCCCTTTCTTATGTCTATTGTTCAGGTGCTAATCCAACATGGCTCTAGAGAGCTGCTGTTGCGCGAGTTACAGAAGCTAGTAGTAACATTCCTGGCATTGCACCAATGGACTTGGATTTTAACCCACCTCAGGCCGCGGCTGGTCCTTCCACTGAGTCTGCGCTTCCCGCCCATTCACCATCACCACTTCCCCCGCCATCACCACCTCCCCCACCACCTTCCCCTCCCCTACCTGCTTTCACACAGTCTGGTCGTCCCCGGCGGAACTACAGGACTCCGTTGCGCTTTCAAGATATCCCACCTGAGCCTCTTGCCCCTGTGCCCATCATTCGCAGGGTCATTTTGATCGTTTATGACCGACTGGTGACCACAATGAACAGGTTTGGGATGTGGCGGGATTATATGCACCGACCATCGTATGACCCAGACCAATTGCTATCTATCGATGATATGCTTCATCACAGCTTTTTACCGGACCGCACCACACCCCAGGCACCCGCCCTGCCTTCCGAGCCTGAAAACCCAAGCGCCTCACTCCTCATGGGTTGGTTCAACAATGGTAATCCAAAGAAGTCGGCTAGTGAACTGAATAATCTTGTTCACGATGTCCTGCGCAAACCAGAGTTTGACATAGATGAGCTCAACGACTTTGAAGCACAGCGGGAGCTGAGAAAGCTCGATGACGCAGATAATGCCACTCAAAGCTCGCCATTTGATGATGGATTCACACAAGTCCCCGTTAACATTGAAGTACCTTCTGGGGATCACGCTACCGGCCCTCGTACCTTCTCCATTCCTGGCCTGCATTACCGAAAGCTGACATCGGTCATTCGCGCGGCGTTTGCAGATCCTCTTGCGGAAAAGTACCACCTCTCCCCCTTTAAAGCCTTCCACAAACCCAATGCCACAGCGCAGGAGCAGCGTGTTTACTCAGAGCTTTACGATTCCGATGTGTTCATTGACGAGCATAAAAGAATTCAACGCGCACCTGTGCCAGCTGACGACCCAGACTGTAAACGGGAGAAAGTTGTAGCAGCGCTTATGTTTTGGTCCGACTCAACCCACCTTACTAACTTCGGCACCGCAAAGATGTGGCCAATCTACATGCTTCTCGGAAATCTTTCCAAATATATCCGTGCTCAGCCCAACGCGGGTGCATGCAATCATGTCGCATATATACCATCCCTGCCAGACTCCTTCCAAGATGCAGTAGCAAAGTTCCATGTCAAATGGGGGACACAGAAAAAGGACATCTTGGCGCACTGCCGCCGAGAGCTCATGCACGCTGTCTGGCAAATGCTCTTGGACGATGAGTTCATCCACGCCTACACATACGGGATTGTCATTATGTGCTCGGATGGTGTTGAGCGTCGTGTCTATCCTCGCATTTTCACATACTCGGCCGACTATCCAGAAAAGTACACCCGTCCCTGTTCGTTTATCCATCACTAACTTGACTGTCAGAGTGCTCCTTGCTACAATCCGCGACAAAGGGAATTACCCTTGCCCGCGTTGCATGGTCTCAAAAAATCATGTTGACTTGATGGGTATGGCTCGTGACCTTGCTCTCCGAGTCAACGCGGCCCGTAAATTCATGTTCTCGGCTGTCGAGAGAGCGCGGAAATATATATACTCCTCTGGCCTTCCGGTTAGAGGTGCTGCGGTGGAAAGGGAGTTATCCTCAACATCATCTGTGCCGACCATGGTGCGTCGCCAATTGTAAATTAGGATATACTTGATACTGACAGCACCTTAGAATGCTTTTGTTAGCAGGCTCGGGGTCAACTTCGATGTCTCAAGGATGCTTGTTGTTGATTTGCTCCACGAGTTTGAGCTCGGCATCTGGAAGGCCCTTTTTGTCCACCTTATTCGTATTTTATATGCTGCTTCCCCCCGGGGTGAACTTGTAGCTGAATTTGATAGGCGGTGAGTACTGAACATACTCGCCTAGTAGCATAATAGAGATTAACTCAAGCCCTTAGAATTCGGCAAATTCCTACCTTTGGGACTACTACCATCCGTCATTTCGCAACCAATGCATCCGAGATGAAAAAGCTGGCAGCGCGGGACTTTGAAGATCTCCTTCAGGTATGATCGAATACTTGAGTTCACCTTTTGGGGCGCTGATGCTTTCTCTAGTGTTGCATACCAGCGTTTGAAGGGTTACTCGAGGATCCCCATAACAAGCGCTTGATGAAACTCCTATACCGTACCGCGGAATGGCATGCCTTTGCCAAACTTCGCATGCACACGGATGCTACGTTGACTCACCTTGAGGCTCTCACGACCGAATTTGGCCACCTCATGCGCGAATTCCGTGATTTCACATGTACTGAGTTTGGACAGTTGAGCTCCCTCGTGAAGCAGAAGCGCGTGCACGGAGGCAAATGCAGAGCAGCCCTCGAGCTAATCCCTCAGCAGATTCCTTGGGGCCATCAGCGGGCCTGAGGGCAACGCGAAAGGCCAAAACCCTAAACCTTTTCACATATAAATGGCATGCCTTGGGTGACTATGCCCGCTCAATCAGGCTTTTTGGTGGAACAGATTCTTATTCAACTCAATTGGTGTGTACTCTGCTGTCCTTAATCTCCGGAGTACTGAGATGTGCAAATGTAGGGCGAGCTTGCCCACAAACTGGTAAAGCAATTATATGGACTCACAAGCAAACGCGACGCAACAACACAAATCTGTAAACGCTATCGTCGTCTTCAGAAAGCTCGCCTTGCACGTCATCGTCGGTGCTTGCAACTCAACCTTGATGAGCTGTCTGCGCCGAGTCCCGAATTTCACCACCATATTACCCGATCAAAGAACCGGTCAATCAACCTGCATACATTTGTAGAGCAAAATGGTGGTGATCCAGCAGTCAACGTAAGCCCTTGATCTGCTTCCTGTGTCCAAATCCATGCTGATGATTGCATGCTAGAGATTTATTCCAAAACTACAGGAGCATCTCCTTGGGCGTCTCCTGGGAAGAGATTTTGACGGAGATACCCACGAGACATTCACCCATGTCGACCGCAACTCAATCCGTATTGTTGGTAATAAGATCTATTCTGGCCAAGTCTGCCGTGTTAGTTACACAACATACGACATACGGCGCGCCTACGATTCCATCAACCCTCGAACGCATGCCGACTTCATGGTGCAATCCCCCGAGACTGGCCCCGACGCACACCCATATTGGTACGGTCGAGTGCTTGGTGTTTATCATGCCAACATCTTCACGACTCACCCTGACATTCCACATCGCGCTCCTCAGCGAATGGAGTTTTTATGGGTTCGATGGCTCGGGGTTGAACCCGGCCACCGAGCAGGCTTCCGGCGCGCACGCCTTCCAAAGATCGGCTTCATCCCAGGCACGGACGAGTATGCTTTTGGCTTCCTGGACCCCTCATTGATCATCCGTGGCTGTCATCTCATACCAGCCTTTAACGGTGGACGAACAGGGGAATTACTCCAGCCCTACACTGGCAGAACCAGCCTTGCACGGAGAGCGGGCGAAGCAGATGACTGGGCAAATTATTATGTTGGCATGTAAGTAGCATCAATCTTGTTGAATACGGCATGCTAGCTAACCTCATTTCAGCTTTGCGGATCGAGACATGATGATGCGATACTACGGGGGAGGCGTTGGACATATCCATCAGGCTCGCAATCTCCTGACTGATGAAGACAATTCCGAGGAGCCAGCTCTCACTAATTCAGAACAGGAGCAGGAGTATACTCGTCCTCAGGGTATTGGGCACACCAGAGATGTCGACTTGGGCGATGACGATGACGAGAATTCCAGCGGTTTGGAGGACAACGACAGCGCGCAAGCAGAAGGGGACGGTGTTGAATCTGGTGAGGGCCAGGACAGGGAGGACAGCAATGATTGCTCTGACACCGACGATGACGACGGCTACGCTTCCTTTTAGACTGTTTACAATAGCACTATAATATGCGAACTTGACTGGCTCCGGTGACTCTCCCGCCATCCGGCATTGTGCACATGAGATGCTGTAATATACCCACCAGCTGGTCCGTCCAACTTATGATAGAATCAGCATATTCCAGTTTGATTTCAAAGGACGCTAATATTTTTTATGTATCATCATCTTAGCACCAGCGGGCGTGATGCTCACCAGACGTTGTAATGTGCTCACCGGCTGGTCAGTCGACCTTATGCTGAAGTCATAATATTCCAAGTTAATCTCAATGGGTCGTAAGGTTTCTCATATCTCACCACCCCAGGATGAGCTAGTGCAACACTCGCCAGAGATTGTAACATACTCGCAAGCTGGCCAGGTCCTGGCAAGGGATTATGAGGTGGAAACCAGCCTGGTGTTTCCGCGTGAGAACCGCAAGGCTAAATTAGATCTCCCACAATTTCCTGATTAGTAATTGGCGGAAGACATCCGAAAGGGCATCAGCATTGGCAGCTGGGATAGACGGACCGATGTCGATCATCTTGGTTGGTACCTGGCATGACTTCACAAGTGGGATAGCCTCAATGACCTCCGGCTCTCCTCGTTTCTGTTTGAATTTTCGGAAAGACAGGGGGCCATGAGTGATGAGGTCGCGCAGGTATACCCATGCTCTGAATCGTTCGCGACGCAACATCCCTGACGGATGGTTCTGCTCTTCAGGATGAATCTTGAGGAAATCATCTTCCCCTACGGTAATATGCTCCCCTTGACGATTTCGATTCATTCTAGATGTTTTCCACAGCTCCTCAGAATGGCCAAGATCCTCCAGTGTGACGCCGTGTTCCAAACGCAGCACCGTTGCTGATGTCAAATGAACCAGTGTATCAGCGGGATTCTCTATTGTCGGTGTACTGTGCTTGAGGTCAGTGTCGAGGTTATCATAAGCATAGCCGGCCAGGAGCGTCTGACCCAACGCTCTCATCCGTGTAACCGACTCGTTTGACAGGCTTGTGACTGCATGATTTACTGATGTTGTAGAGATCGAAAGCCCAATATGGGCAAGGAGTTCGACCACAGTTTCGGGGGCATTGCACGAATGTAAGAAAATGCCGGTGATGCTTTGTAGGGCGTTGCATTTTTGGTTTGAACTGTGCAGCATCAAATTCACGCAAGCGACCTTTTTCGGCAACATTAGTAAATATCCTTTCTAACACAGTTAGTAGCTCACGATTTCAATTAGGTCTGCCCGACGTTGCAAAACCTCGTCAGGCGTCTCCAGGTCCTCATCAGAGTCTTGGTCCTCATCCCCATAATCCGATTCGGAACTACGATCCGTCTCGGCACTCTCGAGCTGATCGACTAACATCTCCAAATTGGCGCTTTGTGAGGTGCGCGCAAACCGAGTTTTGTGGCGTTGAAATGTGCGTCGAATATGTCACGTGCGTAGTTGGCTTCTTCATCTGCAGAGAGCACGCCGTCGAACATTTCCCAAACCGCTGGCGCGACATCTCTAATTTCTGTGCCCAGGTCCTTCAGATCAAATGCGGCGAGTTGCGCGTTGGTCGCGTGGAGCGTGCTGAAGTGAAGCCCATTGCCCTTTCCCGCCAGGTTAGAAAGCTGGTGCGTGTACATTTTTTTTGCCGTCTGTTGAACCCAAATTGATGTGCGGGATTTTGTGCTGACATTCTCGTACAGACATTCCAATATATCCTCAACACAAAGCTCGACAACCAGTCTTTGCTCCGGAGGGTTTTGGAGAAGTGATACCAAGAGCTCGGAGGGGCTCACTCGGCTGTTGGATTTAGGAGCCTGCAGCCAGGTCTTGTATTTGGCGGAATCCTGGTTCGTCACAGGTCACGGCGGGTGATGTGACGGAACTGTGACGGAACTGCGTGGAAACCCCGCTTTTCTCATGCCCTCGCTCTTCCTCTCCTACTCCATCTACCACTTTTCATGCCCTCACTCTTTCTCTCCCACTCCATCCACTTTCCCGCAACTGGCGACCTTGAAACATCTCAGTGTCATCCGCGTCCCGCATCCGCACATCGTGAGTCTTACTTTTCTCTCACTCGTGGTAAGTACACCACCGCGCCGCATCTTAGTTAGTCGCTAACGCTTGCCTCCTTACACGTTTCGCTTCACTAGATTATCCCCCCCCCACGTCCTGGGAAGCAGCCCGCTACCCCAAGTGAGTGTGCTGTGGCCTATTATTTCAATCCTGTCACTTTCTCTCGTGCTCTGCGTTTCCCGGATGTGCCAGCGACCTTGGTCTTCTTAGATAGCCCTCTGTCACACCACGTAAGTTCACTGCCCCATTGTATCCGGATCGGTCGCTGATGCCTGCCCCCTTCCCGCGTCTGCCGCCTTCCTCACTCCGCCTTCGCTTACGCGTCGCTCTCTCCGCGCCTCATAAGTGAGTTACCTACCACATTTTTGAGCCGGTCCCTGACTTTCTCGCGCCTCTCGATTCACTGGCTAGTCCCCCGCTGTCTCCCCCACTCTCACCCCATCCCGTGTTTTCGCTGGGAAGCCGCCACTCCAGTGTATGTGTCACCACACCTTGGACCCATCACTGATCGTATCATGCTTCCCATTCAATTATGCCAGGCATTCGAATCGCTTCTACTTACCTACTTGTACTCTCCTGCGTAGTCGACTGAACGAAATATTATTGATTTCATTTGTAACCACCCCCCTCGGGGGTGTGCGGGCTCGTCGGGTCGCTGCTCGCATTCATTGCCATGCCGATCATGCGCGAGTACTCTTTGGGTTCATGGGGGCGTAGCTGAACCGCCATGGCGGGGATGGAGGGTGGTGTAGTCCCTTCGGGGGGTGCATCCACCCAGGGGTTGGTCGATTTTGTAATCCTCTGCTATGCCCATTCTGCCGTGAACCTTTTGGGGAAAGTTGCATTTGATTTATGCCATTGATGCGGGGCTTGGTCTGGGTCTACTCACCCCCATTTATACGTGCTATGTTGGTTGATAATAATGCTGGTCTATTCGTGCTGGCCTGCGGCATTGGTTGCTGCGGCCAGCTTGAGCTGGTGGGCGGAGACAAAAGCCAACTGGCCAGGTGGGATTTGTTCTGTATCACACCGCACTCTTGGAATATGGTAAAACTAGAGGTCGCCCTTAGCAATAAATATCTCGCTTATTGCTTATTGCCTCTGTATTTTTTTGTTCCACACAAATATAAATGGCTTGTGCATAACTTATGGAGACCTTGCCAGGCAAGGTGGTTTAGTCCGAGTTATGCTGGCACAAATTCAAACAAGCAAGCAGTTATATAAATATTTCATGCACCAAAAAATTTACATTTCTTTAGCAATTTGAAGTTCAGAGTTTTGAGCAGAGCTGGATACTGGATCAGGAGAAAACTCAATTATTCCACCTCCATCAATAACTTTGGCCCAGTCCCAAAAGAGCTTGGGTGGTGAGAGGACAATGTCACTCCTCAGATAAGAGGTCGGAATATCCCAGAAGGGAGGGTCCAAATCCAGGCCACCATTGAGATGAATGTTCTTGGCTAGTAAAACCTCAGTGTATTTCTCCATAAACACTGCCCAGCCAGCATCCTTCACATTTGGGTGGACAAAGAAATTGGGCGCTGCTGTGAGGGTTGAATCAAGGTTTCGGCCAACGAGGTGAGTCATCACTGCGGGGGTGGTGCAGTCCAAATGGGTTGTAAAGCCGCGGAATAACAATGGAACCCAGTCAGTCCTCCTTGATCCAAGAAGTGATCCATTTATCTGGAGAGGGTCGAACTTGATGACAAAGAGGCAATCATGGAGAATTATGGCTTTGCCTAATGTTGGCAGCCCAGTCAAAGACTGCAACATGAGCAACACCTGAACTCACATGGAATGCAGAAGCCAAATGGCTCCTTAGAACCTGCAATGTGTGTTTTCAGGCCCTGGAACCAATCAGCATGGCGGTCCATCCGAGCCAAAAGGGCATATCGGTTTTTTTCGTTCATGATGCCTCTGAGTTTGCGAGCGGCTTGTGCTGCTTTCCTGTCCACCTCTGTGTCCATGTATGTTTCCTTTAGCGTTCGCGCAGCATTTTCAGTCTGGCTCGGGATCCCTGGAATTGTCCGCCCAGCTTCCTCTATCTGAGGATGGCGAACGTGGTGAAGACTCAGGTCACCCAAAATTGATACACATACATTGATGACATGCCTCAGCAACTTTTTTGAACGATTGCCGATCTAGAAATCTCATCAGGACGGGCAGACAAAATAGAAAATGAGGCTTACTGAATCTTGTGATGGCCCCGCCACTTGGTCTGGGTTGACAAGTAATCCACCTTCTGCGGCCCTGGAGCTGGTCAGCAGTGCCGCCTTCTGTTTTCTTCTCTGCCTTCTCGCCGCCCGTCGCGCCTGTTTTTCGATGTCCTAGGGGATTGTTTGGTCACCACCCAAATGATCGAAAAGAAACCCTACCTCTGCAGTTGGTGGTCCGGCTTGAGTGGTGGAGGCAGGATGCGCATCGGGAACCCCGGTGCGGCGCCCTGCACGCGCCTCTGCCCGGGAAACATTCTAATCATCCAATAAACGGTCAGGAGCGCAATGCCAAGATTGAAATCGACTGCTTACCCTGTTTGACTGATTCGTCCCAGTGCTGGGGTTTGCTGGTCCTGGGGATGGCGTGGCTGGCTGGGGTCCGCGCCGCCCGCGCCTGACGGGTGGTACATCAACGTAAGGCTGCAAAAATATTAGTGAAGGGACACCCAAAGACAGAACACATGCCTGGCCGCGGCCAGTGTTTTTCTTAGCCATCGAATCTGTAGTCGAGAGTGAGTTGAGGCACCACGAATAAGCAGGCACTGCGCACACTTGGGTTTCTGAAGAACCACTGAGCAAGATCCTCTACCTGAAGGTAGCGGGAATTTAAATATTCAACCATCACGTGGCCCGCTCATTTTGGCAGCCGCCGTTTTCCCAAATATGCCATGTTCATACCTTCTTATACCTATACCACGACTACTGATTTTTACAAAAATGCTTTCCCCTCTTACAACTATTTTCAAATCTATACGGAATTGCAAAGCGGAGGGGATTTCTGTTTGGCAGAGGCACATGACGAGATCTCAGCACGTGCGAATGGATTACTTTGAGAGTCTAGAGCAGCATCGGCCAATCGGATTGCTTTCCTGACATCGGCCCCGGCCTTCGGGGTATCTTTATCAGTCATCCGAGATGGCCGAGAGATAAGATGTCAGCACCTCGTCACGTGCCACGCCAAACATTCAAATTCCTTCATTTTGCAATTCCGTGTAGATCTGAAAACAGCTGTAACACTGTCGAAACCCCCTCCCCCCCGCCCAGAGCTCCTCGTCCTCTGACCCCCCCTCCCCCACCACAACCTCTCCCCGAACGGGAGCCAGACGCACCATCAGTGCCGCACAAGAAGAGACCCGTCCCCGTGGTGCGCAGGGACCTCATCGTCCCAACCAACCTACAACCACGCCCCTCTCCTTTCGCTATCAACAAATTCGAGTTAATCGAATTCGTAGATCTCTGGTATCTCACGCAAGCAGGTTGCTTGGAGGCCGCAGCCGTCGCGCTTGCCACGAACAACGACGGTTTCAACCTCACTGGCGGGAAGACTGAGCCCCTGGGGCTCAGTGCCATGTCCACCGCCACGGCTTCAAAGAACGCCATCCTGGACGAGGCCCTTCCGTGGAGCGAATTCACACAGGCGCGCTACGCTTTCCTCGACTACATAAACACCGTTGGCTGGAAACCGGAAACCTGCCGGCAGCTTTCTTCCTGCTGGTCGAAACGCACCCGCTGGCTAGGAGACGCGGGCAAGAAAATCATGCTGGAGTACCAAGCGCGAACTCGACGGGAGTGGGATGACCACGCCAAGCGTGACGGCATCACGTTCAACATCTCCGAGCTCAACCCCGATCTGATTGACATCATACGAAATGAGCATCAATACAAGGAAATAGATCGCGTAAGTACCCCTCCTCACCTGTACCCTTCGTAGAGATAACGAATTCTCCCCCCCCTCTTCTTTCCCCTCCATTTCCCCCTCCTCCTACTGCTCGGTCGCGCACCATACCGCCCCCGATCCCGTTGGGTACGTCCATTGTCGTTTGACACGCACGGACACGCCTCGCCATACATCGCACTTTGTTGCCATCACCCACTGGGTACGCCCGCTGCCGTATGACACGCACGGACACGCCCCCCCATCATGCACTTGCCACCGATGCACCCCATTGCCGCATCGCCTCGCACGCGCATCTGCCCTCACGCTGGATCTATCCACGTCGGGTTTTTCCGCTCGCGAACCCTTGGACGGTCTGAACCTCCACATCAGCCCCTCCTGTCCACTTCACTGCCAACTTGCGCACAACCCAACAGCATCGCGCCCTCGTAGACTCTCAAGCAGCGCCCCCCGCGGCGCCGAGTACCGAGGGACGAAGGACGGAAGAACCGCTCCAGGTCTCCAGCGCGGCGTCGGAATTCCCGATCCAAATCCCCACCACCGAGGTACTCGAAGAACAGATCGAGCACTAGCAATGACGCTAACGCATCGCCACAGAATCAGCCGCTCTCGGCGTGCCCAGTCTGTCTTGGCCGCCACAAGGACATCACCAAATGCAGCGCCACAAAGCTCTGGGACAAGCACATGGATGCTCGATGTCGCCGAGACGAGAACTACCGCATCCTCAATCTTCAGGGGCAGCACGTTTGCTCAGCATTCCAACGTCGCACGGGCTGCAGCAGCCGGTCCCACGACTCCCGCCACGAATGCTCGGGATGTGGGAAACGCGACCACGGCGCCCAAGACTGCCCCCTCGCGCAGAGCTCATGAGGTCGAGACCCCCCTCAACGCTGCGGAGTGGCGACGACGATTGACGGACGCAGCTTTAGTCAATAAGTACCTTCATATTCCAGATGCGCTGATACACGGTTTTGACGCGGGTATTCCTTTCATTACAAATACTTTTACGCCACCAAATAAACTAGTTGACCCCTTGCGCCTTGAAGCCTTCAACCAAACGGTAGCGAAAGAATTCGCCAAAGGAAGGTGGCTAGGCCCGCTCTCACGAGTGGACGTAGAAGAGATGATTGGCCCCTCGTCTCCACCGACTCCGCCCAGGACCCATCGCCTGCATGGCAGTGTTTCAATATCCACAACGAGCCGCTGGGAGCAATATAGCAATCTCATGAAATGGCGAAGCTGTTTGCGGGTACTAGATGAACATGGGCGCGGCCCATTTATGCTCGTTACACTCATTTTAATTGTATTTGAACTATGTTTACAGGACACTAATCTCCTCGTATGGCAGCCGTCTCCTACACCCTGGCACTCAGACAGCAGGCCCTTGGACTCGGTCCATAGCGGCATAGCCCCTCAACTCATCAACGTGCCCCTGCGCTCCGACAGTAGCCTTGGCCCAGGACCCTCAGCTTGTCAACGCGCCCTTTCACTCACCAGGCAGGCACCTGGTTCGAGAACCGTGCCGAGTGCCTTTTCTCGATCCTTATTTTCTATTTCCCTTTTATCTATGTCTCACTTTCTGTCTCACTTTTATTTCTCACTGATGGTTAGTTTTCCCCCTTACCGTCCCAGGTACTTATGTGTCCGTTAGTTACCGTGTCAGCCCCCCCTTATTTGTTGTGTCACTTCCGATTACCCACCTGTATGTAAAGACTAACATGCATGTACCCATAGTAGGTCCACAATGGTGGTGTGAGTCCGGTCAGACCCTGTTTAAATGAAATCAAAATTTGCAGCTCCAGTCATTACATTGAACGCTGGCGCGCATGGTAGAATACAGTCACGCTATCACTGTAAATGGTTCCAATAGTCCCGCTCACCCCTCCTTGTCGGTACCTCCCACACATAGCCTATTACAAAAAAAATATTACAATTTTTTAACCCTAGCATGGCATGTATTTACTACATCCACCTAAATATTTCCTATGGTGCATCAAAGCACCATCTGGTGTACTTGCCCACTACGATCGTAAGTATATGTTCGGAATACATACCCACTCAATTTATTAGGCTGACACCCGCAACCAATGCAGAAGGTAACGGGCCATGCGGGGCTACCGCGCTATTCAAGTTATTGAAATTTGACAATGACGAAGCGATGACCGACGACGCAGGGATCAGGTGATCGTGGCGTGGTAAAATCGATCACGTGAGCAAATCCTACCAGCCATTTCGACATTTGCGCTGCCGTTGCAGCAAGACCCTCTACCGTCCCAAAGGTAGCGGGAATATGTCGAGTGGGAGTGACCTTGCCAAGCAAGCTGATAGGAAATGGCACTCGAAAAACCTAAAGACCACCCCTTCCTTGTCCTATGCAACGGCCATCATTGGTGGCATTATGCCTACCGTGGAAGCCTCGACCACTCGTAAGTCTTTATTTGTAAATCTCAGTCGTAGACTCACCCCCTTCTAGCTTGTTTGCTCTTCTCCCGTTGCTCTGGTGTCGCCACAACTTCAAATAACGGACTCATCATGTTGCGCATGGAGTCTCACTGGAAGCTGAGAATGTCTCCTACGATCTCCAGGGGCGAACGAGGGCGGAGAGAGGGTGACGCAGGGATAGGCTGATGGATGTGGGTTGCATGGTGTGGCCGCGGTGCGGCATCGCTTCGGATTTATTGATATCATTCTCGCTAACCTAGGATCCCACAGCTCGACTATACGCCAAGACCGATAAACCTCCAGAATGACTCGCAACCAGGCCATCAGTAGTTCCCTTTCAATATTAATAATTAATGTTTGAATGTTCAACTGAATTGATCTTGTTGGTAAATCACTCGAGAGGCTCACAGCTTGCCTGAACATTTGGGATCGCTCGGGAGGTCGACGAATGGCTCGAATTGTATGGTGTGCCCACCGGCTGCCCAAACTGCCCAAATCTGCTCGGGGTGTTCACCAATTGCCTAAACTGCTCGGGGCATCTGCAAACCACCCAAACTGCCTGGGGTGTTCATGCTTGGGGTGCTCGCACACTGCCCGAACTGCCTGAATTGCATAGGGTGTTCCCTTATTGCCTAAACTGGGGTGCTCGCAAACCACCTGAACTGCCCGAATTGCTCGGGGTGATCACGTCGTTTATGGTGCGCGGCGCTCGACGAACTGCCTGAATTGCTCGGGGTGTTCTCTTATTGCCTAAACTGGTCAGGGCACTCGCAAACCACCCGAACTGCCCGAATTGCTCAGGGCGTTCACATTGCTTAGGGTGCTTGCGCGCCCGAACTGCCTGAATTGCACAGGAGGTTTTTTAAGCTGCCTAAAATTGCTCAGGGCATGTGCAAACTGCCCGAACTCAGATTGCTTGGTAGGATTGCTCAGGGCTCACGCCGTTATGGGGGGGTTACAGTCAGCCCACTCTCAACAGGTTGGGGTATTCGTTTTACTCGTCGCGTCGTGGCCCCGCCTAAGGTTTGGGAGTGCAACTAAAACTCATACCCTCTCGGGGAATCGGCTCGCGTTTCGGACCACGGAACCCCGCGGGGGTTTCTCCCCAAACCTGCGCCCATCCCACACATTTGGTGCCCAAGGTATTCTATTATAATGTAAATACCTTTGCTCAGTCGCTACCCAGCCTCTGAGCGGCCTCGTAACACATAGACTGGTGATGAAAGTGACCGATCGACGCCATAATTACGCAGGATATTTTCATCGGTGTAATCAGTAGTTTACCTCTTTACACGTTTGAACGGCATATACTAGACATACATGAAGTTCTCGTGTTTCGGCATGCCCTGGCCTGGATCAGATGAGAATTCGACAACTGGAAACCCACGCCCATCGCGCGCATCATTGAATAGAATTGGAGTCCACTATGCAGTATGGTACACACGGCCCCACTACCCACCATTGTGGTTCGGCTCTTCATGTAACCCCCATCCTCAACGAGCACACCAGACTACTGCGTGAGGTCAATGTCAACATTGTGGTTTTCTTCTCCCTGCCCTTCACACTGCGACCTAGCGGATAGTGCTCGAATAGTGCTTGCCAACCGGCTACGCATGCTTGGTAATGTCTTGCCTTTCCAGGACTCCTCACACCCATTTTTATCCAACGGGGCCTGCATTGTTGAGGTTAGAAAGGCAAGAGACGAAGAGTCTAGAGATCAAACCTTCATGACACGGGAGTACTCAGCGGGGTCAGACATAAATGTCCTGGCTAGGTGAAGCAGGTAAAGGCCGCAGTCATAAGAATTAGGCTGGCGGGGTACCTAGGGTAGATATATTCAGCCACAGCATTGGATCGAGTATGGCTCATACCCTGGCCGCCGCTATCTTCGGGGTCCTGGTCTCACATCTCAGTTTCACACGAGCCTCCATCTTCAGGTATGACGAGAGCCGATTTGCCACCCCCTTGTTGCTCCTACCCAGTGAATCAAGTATAAAGATGTTTGTGCTGCAGCCAAACAAAGTTGAGGTCAAGATGGAATTACATAAAGCAGACTAACTCTTCAGGTGGTTCATCAAGTGCCTGCTTATCTGTTGATGGGGTGGCAGGGGGATGGCAGAGCATATGCTCTGGGTGGGAGATAATTACGAGAAACCAGTGTAGACTAGACAGCGTACAGTTAGCAGAAAAGTATTTGATGACGATATTGTTTACCCTTCCGAGTCATTGATAGGAATGAGGATGTGTTTCTTCTCAAAAATGTTGACTTTTGTCCATGTCTGAACACGCTCATAACTATTTTCAATACTGCATAGACAAGTGAGTATATTCTTGGATAGGCGCACGCGCGACCCACCTCCCCTTTTTGAGTGTTTCGTAAAAAAATGAGCTGAAGATCTCAATTTGGTTTGCGTGTGCAGGACTGGTCAAGTTCAACTCATTCCACCAGTATCTATAGCTCATAATCAATACCGGAACACCTACACTCGTGGTGGCTTACTTGAGGCCGAATTCGATCAAAACGTCGTTCATATACTGCCCCGGTCGTAGGCGATCGAGATCAAGATTTGTGATGGTGACGGCTCCTACGGCCCCGGCGGCGGGATAGATGAGGATACTGAGGAATGAGTTCGTGTTTGAGTTTCCATGGACAAATGTTGACTTACACTTCTTCTGGATTACTGGATTGTAAATTTTGGTTCGCAGGGCTCTGTGGGGGCGGGCCCAGCAGGGCCAATGGTCTCGGGAGTGCTGGATTATCCTGAATGGTGGGGATGTGAGACAGTAACGAAAACATGAAATTCAAGCGGTACCTGGACAGCTTTCATTGCCTTCAACTGCTCAAGCCAGTATGTCCTCGGGCACCGTTCGATGTCTGAAACAAGCGAATCCACAGTCGCGGTGTTCGCAGCCCTAGAATCCTCGAGAGGCGTGGCGAGTGCAGAGCTTTTGCGCTTGGGTGCCATTCGGTTTGTGGATGAAGTTTGGCGTTTTCGCTTCGTGCGAAGGAAGGTTCAGGGTCGGATTTCATCTTATTTTTCACACCAAAGGATTGTTATCTTCTGACCACTGACACACCGGGGGTCCGAGAGTTGAAATGCGAATTTTACTTTGGTCTAAACCTTGAATAACAACTTAAAGTAGAAATCAAGGTTGAAATCCAATTAAAACTTCATAGGTGAATTTTAAATTACACGACGGTTTAAACATAGAGTGGCAGCAAGAATATAAATTACATTTACCCATATAGATTAATCTGATATTTCACCCTGAATAACCCGTTCATTGTCACTCGAAGTTGATGACATATTTTAATCTTCAAGTGTAATTCGCATTTAAACCTTGGTTTAAACATTATGTTTAAATCAAGGTGTAATTCGCATTTCCATTTCAAGTGTTATTCACAGTTTAATATTTTATTACACTTGAAGTTTCGCGAATATTTAAACTGCTTGCCCGATGATCGCCCAGTCATCGCCCAGTCATCGCCCGCTCCTCGCCCAATCATCGTCCGCTCCCCGTCCCGTCGTAGCCCAATCGTCGTCCGGCCGTCGCCCAACCGACGTCAATTTGAACATTTCCCCAGGTTCCTTGGTGAATGTGAGGATCGTGTGCGAGTCTCGTAAAAAAACGCTGGGAACGTACCATACAACGGGGAGGTGGGTCAAGGGAGTACCAGAGGCGGGGAGCGTAGTCGCGTTGTCGTGTTTGCAGTTGCGGTTTTGGCACGGTGCGCCGGTCCCGCCTTCTCCCACACCATTGGACTCTCCTCACCTGCTTCACACTCGTACCTCCTTGTTCATCGCCCTCTTCCGCCGCTCGCCACCGCACTCTCGCCCTCTCCCCTCACAATCTCGGATTCCTTCGACCACCCCCCATTGCTACCGCAACCACGTCCGTCGACCCGTGATCCGCCCTCCTCCGTCACCAATTTCGGGCTTCTCCATCTTCACGGTCTTCACCGCAATTCCGCCCTCCCCTCCTACAATTTCAGATTCCTTCGATCGTTTTTCGCCGTCGCCCTAGTCACGTCCGTCGACTCGTTCTTCGTCGTTGTCTCAATCGCATCCGCCGACTTAGTCTCCTCCGTCGACTCGTTTCATTATCGCCCCAGTCACGTCCATCGACTTGATTTTCGTCGTTGCCTCAATCACCATCGACTCGTCTCCACATCGCCGCGCTATGCCGATGATGATCACTTGCCTTGACTCGTACAGCCCTCAAGTGGAAGATCGTCAGACGATCCGGGATGGCGTTCAAGAGGTGGTCCACGATAACTTGAACCGCCTGAGGAGAGCGAGGAAGAAGATCCGCTAGATCGTTATGTGAGTACTTCCTCGCCACGAATCGCGACCTCCCCGCTCACATGTTGAAGGGGCGGTCTGCATGTGTCGCACGGCGGCCTGCCCCACTGGACGATCCGTGGATTCCTTCACGGTCGAGGAATCCACACTATTCACGTATACAAGAATGGGGAACCCGAATTCTTCAATAATGGCGGACCTTGGGAGCGGGGATTCCTCAGCGCCAGGCGGGGGGATGCTATTATAGACATATTCTTCATATATCTCTTGTCTTTGTTGCTCAGTCCTTGCTTCGCGCATCTATTGGTCTCGAGAGAATCGCATACCGCGGATCTCATGTGATGTATTAACTGTATACCCAATATTGCTATGGAAAATGGCCTATATTAATCTACATATTCTGTGGGGGTCATGTCAGCGGAATGAAGCGGGGGTGTGCGGAGCACTTGCCAGCGTCGGCCTACACGCGGGTCCGCATCCACGTCTACAATCATTCCCATCCCCGGAGAGGTCGCCCCATCAGCGTGAGTGTTGATTGATACTCGCGCGCCGCGCCGATGAGGACGAGGAAGGATCAATCCGGCGAGGTCTGGGGCGGGGCAGCGCTCCTGCTGGTTCCGGTCAGATGTGACGAACCTGGTGGCGCCTCTCGGAGCAATAATGTTCAGATTTCGTGTAGGAAATGAGACGAATCAAGTGCCTCTCACCTTTTCGAACTTTGTAAATAATTTGCCCTGTTCCACCGGTGCGCAACCACATCTGGTCTCGCATCGTCGATTTGCCATGCAGAAGGAGATGTAGGGACGAGAGCAAAAGAAAACATCGCCTGGTGCGAGGATATTCATTGCGATGTGGTGTTCCTGCATGTCCCTGGTTGGCGATTATGGGCAGTGCTGATTCCGATCCGGAGTAGTGAACCCCCAAGCAGCCCGAGTCTGTGGCATGCATGAGGCTATGTCAATGCCTTGCGTTATCATTGCGGTACTCACCAATGGATGCATATGAAGAAAGGATCTCGATGGGAAAGCGGTTGGTTGTAACTTGTCGTTGTCAAGAGTCAAAGTCAAACAAAGGCAAGGTGGCAAGCATGCGTAAACAGACCCATCGATCACGATCATTATCATGATGGGGGCTCTCACACACCAGCGGTCCGAGCCTCGACACCGTGATACAACCATCGATCTCATTTCTTTCTCCCTGTACACTATATCGGCCCATGCGATTGTAATTCTACTTGGGACGCTCAAGCGCTCCCGTTCTCGGCTACCCCTGTGTCACGCGCAAACCAATACGCGCCTGTCATTGGATGCGCTTCCACACTGATCACCCGCCCAAAAAGTGCGACTTATTTCAGCCCTGGCTTGACGGGTTTGTTGCTCGCCTTCCTCAATTTTTGGAAGACCGCGCTATCTTCTCTGATGGATTTTCTCCGCCGGACAGCTCCACTCAGTCAGGATCGGCTTTCCAGGCGTATTATCTGGGAGGCCCTCTTCTCGTTTGTTCAGTCTGCGAGACTTTTAATGTCAGGCCTGAACACTAAATTAATAGCTGCCGCTCTTGCCATTTTGTGGGCAAACAGGAGTGGCTCCCAGCCCATCTTTTTGTTCTTGGACTTGGACTTCGCGCTCACGTCCGTCCTTAGTCTCAAGCTTCACACACACCAGAAGCTCTCATGGAAGATCTTCAAGGCCCTTCGCCGGTGGCTGCTTTCGAGCCCAGTTAGAACTTGTTTGGGTCCCCGGTCATTCAGAGATCGCTCAGAATGAGGCTCTTGACAAACTGGCCAAGTCGGGATGCATTCCGCACACCGACATCTCCCGCTGTGACGTTTCCCTTGGCTTTTGCAGACACAAGGCCAACTTTGATGTCAGATAGTGCTAGGAGCGTTGGCTCGCCACACCATCCTACCTTAGTGCGAACACCCTTCGCTTTTCCAAGGCCAAGTCTGCTCATCCCTCCCCTTCTGGAGGCGGTCCCCTCCTCCAATTTTTGGGAACCATTGATTCACTTATCTCTCGTATCGCCCGAGCTATTCTTGGGCATGCACCCACCAGCGAATATCGGGCGCGGTTTTTCCCACTTGAGACTCAACAGTGCCACTTATGTCACGAATCGTTTCACAATCGTGGCCATATTCTTTTTGATTGCCCGTTGTACGGTCGCCCCAAGGGCAGACTTAGCTCCGTACGCGAACTCGAAATCTCCGTTTCTGAATTCTCCGCCCTCCTGGAGTTTGCGAGGTCGAGCTTGCATTTTCGCTCGCCCACGCTCCGTCTGATGATCCTTTCCAGATGAGGATCTATTCCCCTGACACTGCTGCACTGAAGAAATTCGACACGCACAGGGACAGGGCGACAGATATTGTGACCCCAGAGCCTGAGGGTGGCAGAACAATTGGCCATAGTGCCCCTCCCTCGCAATCGGGGGAGCCGGCCTCCTTTGTTCTCAACACCGAGCCTCTTCCTCGCAATCGAGGGAGCTGGCCTCATTCATTCTCGACACCAAGCCTCTCCCTCGCAATCGAGGGAGTCGGCCCCATTCGTTTTCAGGACACCGAGCCTCTCCCTCGCAATCGAGGGAGCCGGCCTCCTTCATTCTCAACACCGAGCCTCTCCCTCGCAATCGAGGGAG